>JANAVB010028397.1:17259652-17469652 GCA_029216955.1 Iris pallida
ATATATACCACCATATATATTATATATAGATTATAATATATATATATAATATATATTATATATATATATATACCACATATTATATATATATATATATATATAGTGGTATATCACCATATATATATATCTATATATATATATATATATATATATAGATATATATAGATATAATTATATATATATAGAATATATATATGGTGATATATACCACTATATATATATATATAATATATATATATCTATATATATATATATATATATAATATATATATATATAAAAATATATATATGAATGGACTTACTATAAGAAATAAATAAATAAATAAATAATAACAAATAAGTAGAATAAGCAGCAGCAACACTAAGCCATGAGCCACCCCCACCCAAAGATTTCCGAGCCCATGGGAATTCAACCAGCAGACCCCAAGCAGCGGGTACCCCAACCCGAGAGCAGAACAGCGGCTCACATATATATATATACGATTTATATATATATTAGATCGAGAAAGAACAGCGGTGTCCAACCTGAACCCTAACCCGCACCCTGAACACCTGGGCAGCCGATTGCCGTCGGCGCGCCACCACGTGCGGCCGGGAACCGCCGCCCGAGACAAGGCCGCGCACGGGGACAAAGAACTGCAACATCGGCAGCGTCCGACTCCCCCACTTCGCAGGTGAACCATTCCTTCCTCGTGCGATCAATTCTTTTTTTGTTTTCGCATATGTGACCACAAACTAACCGTCTAGGAAGCCTAGTAATTAGTATCGATCGATTTGATCTATGATCGACGGGAAGTCGATGTGAAGATCGACGAAAAATTTGTTAAAAACAGGATAAAACACTAGTCTCAAACCCTGTTTTGGAAGAAGGATTTTGGACAGACCATTAGGTTATTTCGAGCAGTAATTGAAGACATTTCTAGAAAACCTATAGGGCTTCAATTTCCTTTTTGTGGAATCGGATTTCGTCGACTGTGCGTCGAGAAATCGGATTCCGAATTTGACGAAAAATCTGTTTCAAAATAGTGAAAATATTGAAAAATCTCATCCACACGACGTGCGTCCCGTCAATCCGGGCGACGTAGTCGCGAACCGAAAGCATCGAAAGGTGCGTAACGGTTTCGTGGTCGTTTGGGCTTTGATGGAATTCAAATTGGTCGCGTGTACGCGACGAATTTGATGCGTATCCGTCGAAATTCATCGTATCGGCCTCTGTGCAAATTTTCTAATTACTTTGTGCACGCTCGTCAGATCGAGACAAAACTTGTGCCAGCAGGACCGTATCATTTTTTTGGACTTGTATGCCAAGTTTGGTCCAATTCTGAGACAATTGAATCGTACGCCGTTTTACGAGCCCCACGGTCCCACTAAACGGGCGATTTTGTGCACAGCCCGCCGGAATCCAACTCTGGACATACGGTTGGGTTCATATCGGAAAACTGGATCCGTAGACATATAGTTTGATGACTTTAGAGACCGTTGACTCTGGCACGTTTTTCGGTGCAAAGCGGGTCCAACGGCGGACATCGTTTTAGCCCAAAATTACCGTTTTACCCCTGTATCCAAAATTGGACTTAAGGACAGGCAATCCTGGCTATTTTGACTATTTTGAGAACATTGGTAATATTTATTTCAGCTTCCGGGGACTGTTGTACGGGTTTTGACTATTGTGGCACAGTGAGTAGTTTAGATTATCGGTTTCACCAGCAAAGGACCACAGGTGAGTACAGTTTATTGTCTGTATTTCGATATTGATCTTTACTATATTTCATTAATTAGTCATTGGTTATGTGATTTTTATACTCTATTATAAATTATTGAGTCGGAAATGAGAAGTACCAAGGATGTGTGATCCGACCGTAGACAGTGTTTATTTTTATGCAGTAGACATTGTAGACAGTGCTTATTTTCTGCAGTAGACATTGTAGACAGTGCTTATTTTCTGCAAGTAGACATCGTAGACAGTGCTTATTTTCTGCAAGTAGATATTGTAGACAGTGCATATTTTCTACAAGTAGTCATCGTAGACAGTGCTTATTTTCTGCAAGTAGACATCGTAGACAGTACTTACTTTTCTGCAAGTAGACATCGTAGACCGTGCGATATAGTGGCCCAGACTGATCACATATCAACGGTACTTCTAACAGTTGGGGAAAGTATTTTGTGTCTATTTATTGCTATTGATTTTCCGTATTTATTGTTTATTTTCAAAACTCATGATTGATGTCTAACCTTTGTTTTATAGTCATTTTCTTTATTTGAAATTGCATTCAGTAAATTATGCTCGTTCCATTCCTGACTGAAAACCAATATTTTTCAGGTTAGCCGTGGATTTACTTAGCATGGGAGATACGGTTGTACTTGCAGCCGAAGCCTAGAGACTAGCTAGATAGATGAGTTGTAGTCATTCCATATATGTACAAGTTTATATTTTTCTGCAAAATGTAAAACTTGTGATCATTGTAAATTAAATTAATTTTATGAATGAGCATTATTTGTGATTTTGATCTTCATGGCCGTGACAGCGTTCTACCGCCGACACTGCGGCGTAGGCTGGCTTTGACACGTCTCGTATCCGTAAAAAAAATAAAACGGGTGCGGGTCGTGACACTTTTCATACACGGTTCATATCGATGTCTTCTATCAAGGCATCCGTTCGCTACACCTTAACTTTTTTCTCGATTCAGTCTACCTACTTGATCATTTTGCATTTCATACTTGCGCAATCACAATCCCGTGCACATCATCCCTAGTTTGTTCGAATCAAATTATCAAACTTCAAGACTACACCTTTACTCAATGATACTCAATCTAAGGCTTTGCGTACTCGTCGCTTGCTGATAGACTCCTTGGCACCCCGTATCCTCAATCGATCGACATTCCCAAAATTATCCCATGCACCACTCAGGGATGAAGTCATTCGACAATTTCTCAAAACAAGTTTCAAATCATAACTGATTACTTTGAATTTTCGTTCAAGCTATTCCTCAAAATCTAAGCACGCTCATCTATATTGCATCGATGAAACATCGTCTGATGGTACCCCTATCGATAGTCATCCCTAATTCTATGAATCAAGTCAAACTCATTCACATTTCGATAATGATTTGAATTATGCACACAACTTCTCTAAGGTCGACACAATCTTGGTGTATATGCCTAGCCCGACTTAGCCAACCGTGCTTTACATGAACTATCTTTTGTTTTGTCAAAAACTATTCTCATACGATTTGCAAATTACATAAACTTATTGTATAGACATCCCGTGGGATATTTGAGAGAGAGAGAGAGCACCAACGATATCAATCGCAGAAACAACATCAGAGTTTGCGGAAACAACATCAGAGTTAAAGAATTCAATCGAAAGTCCAAGGACGTAAAGCCGTGCTCTGATACCATTATGTCTCGCCCCAGCCCCGGAGGACCGATCGTCCTCGCTAAGGCGTGATATCGCACGAGCCTATATTGTGCTCGTACAAGGCAGTTTCATAATAGCCGATTACAACAGCTTACGACGGGGTCGTCGTACAGAAGTTCTAAACAGAAACATTGAATATACAAGGTAACAAAAGCCTTGAAACAAAATCAAAGTATTTATTGATACTTGAAATAATATTACAAAGGTGCGTAGCCAAGATTACAATCACTCAAGCTCACTTTTCTCTCGGATTACAAGTCACTCAGCTCTCTCTCTCATCTCTCAATATAATTGACGAGCCAGCAGATGCTTCAGATAGACGATGTCCATACATTATGTCCTGTATAAGTCCAGACTCCATGCGACCGTGCACCTCGAAATGCCAAGGAACTCCGTGCCTCAACGCATCCAAGCGAGCTCCGCGCTAACGAGCTTCTACCTGAGCTTGCACAAAAACACTGTGTGGGTGTCAGTACTCAGCTAGACTAGTGGAGTGAGCTCCTCTCCCATCCATACAAAACTAACACGTTTCATTTACTTCGTGCAACATAGACCCTTTATGATTGTCTTTCTATTCTTACCTTAGGATCAATTTTAGGACATAAACTCTTGGCCTATTTTGTGTCTCTAGACCATCACTGTGCCTTGCACCAATAACTTACTTATACTTTGTCTCAAGACCCTTCTCGTATCAACGATGTCAACTTATCGACTCGTGCTTGCCCTTTTTGGCCTATATTTAGAACACAATAACTTGGTCGGGCCATAATAACTCTATTCGTGCTTCAACATAATTAAGGAACTTAGTCTTGCCTATACTTGTGTCGTGACAGCGTGGTCGTGCCTCAACATATCAAGGTCGTGCCTTGCAACACAACATTACTTAACCAAACTCGCCTTACGGCCCTTCTTAAATTAACTCTTAACGACTCAAAGCCGACTTATGCAACTCTGTGCCAACAACTAAATACTCGATGCCACATCTTGTGCCAAAGCACGTGTCTTTGCTATAGCCAAATCTTAGGCTTCATACTAGTGTTGCAACCATCCTTACTTTTTCTTGACTCAGTTTGTGACGTTTTTACACTTCCTTTGATTCGATCGACACCGTGCATGCAGATAGCCGCTTAGCACGCTAACTTATCTATATGAAAGGTTACTGGCATTAACTAGCCATCGTGGACATAGCTAGGAATAGGATGGGTCGGTCAATGCAGGTAGCTAGCCCCAATGACAGCTCACCGATTCCCTGGTTGCCTACCCAGCATCAGCTATACCGTATTTCCTCCATGGCCGGATCGGTCTCCTGGACCCAGTTTGCCATTCGAAGAAACATCGCCCTTGTCGACAAGTTGTCCATGATCACGCACCTACGAGACTTCATTTAGACTCATGCAAATACATGGCCTAATTTGTGCTACGACTCAAACCCTTTGTATTTCGTGCATTGAAACCATACTTGAGCAAAACGTGATCGGAACCATGAGACTCCCAAACGAGGGACTGCCTCAGCGATAAACAATCGCTTGAACTTTCCATTCTTTGAAATCCAGGGAACGGCTATTACATAGCCTTCCCGCTTAACTTGAACAAAACATATTCTTTAGGTGCCATAGACCGTGGCTAACTTTTTATTGAACCAACTGTGGCTCGTGCCTTAAACCAACTTGCGTTCTATACGACGCTACCGCTCGTCATACTCTATATGATGAGCCTCAAGATCGTGGGACTATGTGGCTATGACAACCGCAGAAATTGTAGGACAGTGCTAGAATGACTTAGTTAGCCTGACATAACTTGTTGCTTAACTCAATCGTGCAACAACTTGATGAACAAAGGCTGCATCAAGCCTTGCATCATGGGGACATGCCGTGCATGCATTCGAATTTGAACAACCAAGTTTTTTGGGTGCCTAGACTTATGACACAAGCCGTGCGATGCAACTTAACCCGTGGGGCGAGCAAAGGCAATACCAAGCCTTAGACGCTGGAACCGTGCATACTTTATCAAGCATTTGTTTGGGCGACGCCTATGAGTTAGGCTAATTCATAGCTTTGTGGCGAAGACCAACTTTCCTTCTCCCAAGCTACGGAACGAAGGACCGAGTATCATTTTAAAAGCCATCGTGCAACACTTTTAAGCCGATCGTGGGACATTTTTCCATGTTCTAAATCAGTTTAACCCAAGTTGGGATTATTTCCTTAGCTATGTGTATTTGTCTCCTTCATTATCAAGCCTACTTGTACATTTGAAAACTTTTGTTTTATTTGTGCGAAGGCGAAGCTGAGGCAAGTTCACCGAAGCTGCCCACTTGAGCGAGGAGTCGCCTCGACCGAGCGGGTCTTCGAGCAAGCCGTTGCATGGCTAAGTCTGTACGTCGTTGGCGTTTCGATTTCTCCGATTGAACTGAGTGGGACGGGGCATTACACTGCTTGGCTTTCACTATCCCATAGAAAAATTTTGAGCAACTATCACCATCTTTGATTCAATCACATTTGGCATTCTGCTTAAGTATAATCTCTTCGAGAAGCAACATCTTGTTCACCTCTTCCTTCAACTTGATCTCCCTAATCAAGCTTTCCTTGCTCGGAGAGTTCTGATTGGAGAGCTGAATCTTCTCAAGTTCCTGCGTCTTCTCAGTTAGGGAAGCCTTAGGAGTCCTAGCAAGCCATTCCTTGATTCTCTTCTTAACAGCTTTGAGTTTGGACACAAGTCTATATTGATTGTAGCCAGTCATCTGGGATCTCCACCCTTCTTCAACCATCGCAATATAACCGTCGAGGAGGAACCACCAGTTGTAATATTTGAAAGGAGGGAAGGACCTGGCTTCCTTCTGAAAGTTAACCAATAGAGGCGAGTGGTCGCTGGGACCTGCAGCCAATCCTGTAACCCCAATGCTAGGAAACATATCAAACCAACAAGAATTACCTAGAGCTCGATCAATTTGGCACTCGATACAGTTATCAACAGCCTGATTGCTCCACATCCAGACGATGCCAAAGCCGTATAAGTCTAATATACCAGATCTAAGGGTGCAGTCCTGAAAGTCGCAATGATATGATCAGGGACGACCCTCCCCCTTTTTGACTTGTGCATGATGGCGTTGAAGTCGCCAATAAATATTAGGTGGAGAGAACTCCCAAACCTATGGCAAATAACTTATATATCCCTCCATATTGTATGCCTCTGTCTACGGTCATTGAACCCGTAAACTGCTCCTACGAAAAAAATCATACCCCCTTCGTTGGCGAATTCCATCATCATAAGTTGCTGAGATTCGAATCGAAGAATGCCTCTCCATTAGTTCCTGTTCCACAAGATCCATATCCTAGCCATCTCGTTAAGGTTTAAATTATGAACATCCTCCTAGTTATTGGGAATCCTTCTCTTAAGCAGATCATACGACCTAATTTTGGATTCCTACAAAATGACAATCGAACAATCATATCTCTTCATTTGATCTTGGATACTCCTCCATCTTCCTATCGAGTTGGATTCCATAACATTCTATGCTAGAATCGACATCAATAACTGGTTGGATGTTCCTTCGAAAACCTCTTACTCATCTGATAAGGAGTGAATGAATGTTCAGAATTGGATGCGCTAAGCACTTTTCCGCCTTGCTGTTTAGGAGTTGCATTCTGAATCACTGATGCCCATTAAGGATTGACCCTCGTTAAACAAAATTCCTTCATAGATCCAGCTTGCATTAGATTCCTTGCCTCTCCTTTGGGCTTTGGTTGCCCAGATGTGCTCTTCTTCCTGAGTTTGGGATCCTTGTTTCCAGCTGGAGAATGGTCCTCTTTGTTACTTGATCCTCCCTTCTTCTTAGATGATGAGCCAGGACCCTCTATGGTCAGCACCTGTTTGCTTGTCGGAGAAGCATGTCTAATCATTTTGCCCAGTATGGACAACCTGGATCTGTCTTCATACTCAACTATCTCCATCCCCTGACCATCTACAGGAGAAAATGAATGGATCGGATTACCTGTGTTATCCTCTTCTTGTTCATCGACTTTACTGGTCTTAGGCTGCTTCTCTATATGTTCCATGTTGTTCTCTTTATCCTCCTCCTCTGATTCTCCTATCTGTTCATCATTACCAGTAGCTTGGACCTCCTTCTCTAGCATTTCTATAGTGTCCTTTGACTCCTTCTCTGTGTTCAGAATAATAATATGGTTGCAGTTGACTTGAAGATAGCCAAAGCACTTGCAAGCCTCATACGACGGTGGAACCCATTCATACTCAACCTTTTGAGTAAAGATTTGCCCATTTGTGATCACGTACTCAACGACTCTGGGAAGACTGGCCCCTTCTTCTATCTCTACAAAGACCCGGGCATAGGAGATTGTTGTCTTCTCAGCTGTAGCTTCATCAGCCTTGATAGGAATTACTAGAGGACTGGATAACTTCATAAGCATGGGAATACTCCAGTAAACCCAGATTGGAGCTGAGAGAAGAATCTCCCTCTCATATTCACTACAACAAAAATACCTTTTAACGACGGCTAAAAACCGTCATTAATTAAGAACTATGGCGTTCTTTTTCCAATCCAACCGTTATGAAAACGGGTGTTATAAATATTTTTGAAAGCGTTATAGATAATTCTTCCAAAAACGTCATTAATAGGTTGAATTTCTGCTACGTTTTATTTTCAAAGCGTTATGGATATTTATGTAAAACCGTTATGAATAGTTAATATAGTTTAGAAGTCAGGACATTTTGAAAGCATTATGAATAGATGATCTGTATATGGTCATTGTATCACATTTATAACGCTCTATACTGCATGTTATACATTCCAAACGCTGCTCAATTCAATTCGAAAACAACCACTTTGATCCATATTCACAACAAAAGATTGAAATGTAATATAAAGTACCATTCTCCATTTAATTGTCTCAAAATAGGGTACATCAACATCTCACAGATATATAGTACTTTAGCTAGCTACATTTCATTGTCTCAAAATAGAGTACTTTAGCTACCATTATACATTCATTTCATTATATACATCTTCTGCCCATTCCTTCCATTCCGCCCATGCCTTCAAATAATGACTCGAATATATCGAATGGATTGCTGAAATCCTGAAAGACGTGTTTTTCGGATATATTAGATTGTATTAAATATGAGGAATTGCTAATTCTTTTTATCTGTGGTAGGAACTTACCCCTATGTCCATACCAGAGCCTTTCAAACCGGCTTCTCCATATCTGTCATACAGAGATCTCTTCTCGTCATCCGACAGTACCTGCAATAGGATTTTTCTTAGGGGAAACAACAGGACAAGAAATGTAGTTTAGCCAATAAACTGACACACAACATCTTACCTCGTAGGCATTGCTAATATCTTTGAATTTCTGCTCTGCTCTAGATTCTCTAAAATAGAAAGGGGGGTGTGAGTGCTTGATTAAATTAAATTTAAATACAATTACTTGGCAAATAAATAACACACAGATGCAATGGATACAGAGAAGCAAACTAGGATAAGGAAAATAATATTAATATATGTGATCCTTTATCTTCGCTGTGCCCCAACACTTTGATACCAAGATCCATCCGCGATCAACGTAAATGAAATTCTTTTGTCCTGAATTAAACATTCAATCAATCATAGCTTACAATATACACTTTGCATAGAAATTTAATATTCAGCTGCTCTGTAATTCATTCTAAGCATTTCCCAGTTAGCATAGGACCACACAGTTTTCCTTGCAAAGGTAATTCTTCCTATATGCCTTACTTTACTGGTTTATGATAAGTCTACAATAAAAGGTTCTGCTATTCCAGTGTGAAATCATCAAGCCATATAAGCACCTCATTCCTCTTCAGAGCCACAAAATCACAAAAAAGCAACAACAATAACAGAATTAGGAATCATGTTAAGGGATCAGATAACTGGAACAAATATATACACAATTGGAAATATATAATATGGTCCGGATTCTCTATCCCATTGGATCAGATATATTTATATCTCGTCCATAAAGTCCAAAAAATATATAATATGGTCCGGATTCCCTATCCCATTGGAAATAAATATATACACAATTATCAAGTTCATTACTTACTATAGTCAACAGAAAAAAAAAATTTAATAGAAAAGTTTGATAGAAGAACCATTGATTAAACAAAAGCTATAAAGCAAATATACTTTTCTCAAAAAACTTAGACACATGTGTGCTAATAACTAACCAGAATAATAATTGGAATATAATCATGTTCAAATATGACAACATCAGCCATCTTTGACCATTGTCAATAATGTGAAAAAAATTCAGTAAAAATAAATAGTTGAATGAGGCAGTACTCTGAGTCTGAACTCACATGCTGTGATAATGCAATATCAAATGCTAAACAGATAACTATTCAGTAATCACCAGTTCAAGAAGAAGGCTATGATAAAAATCTTAGGAGAGAAAAAGAGTTAACGGTAGTATTTATTTCTTAACCATTTACCGAGTCATCTAATAATCGATATAGAAGGATAATGGAATTATACTATGCTAACTCCCAAGTGTTTCCCTCATGATATGCCAGGATTTTAATCGAAAGGGCACAATGCTTACTATTAAAATAATAGTAATTTCTATGAACTAAATAAAACAACACAAATTCCCTTTTTGTGGAGTGAACTACAACAAAAATGTCCCTACACTTGTACTAGGCCTAGTAGGCATAGGATTCCCCTTCCAAAACTCATTTCTATGAACTAAAACAACACAAATACTCTAAAGCTATAGTCAATTATTACGTTCAATCCTCGTTAAAATTAACATAAACTGAACCAATCCCTAATTATCTCTAACTTAACGCTTGGTACACAATTTTTTTTTATTTTCGAAAAAATTTAGGATGAGAAATCTATTCTCATATTTGTTTAGGTTGTAAAAATTTCTAGTAGAAAACATATTCCCAATTTCCTAAATACGAATGTACCACACAGATAATTAACAACAAGAATCAAATATACCTATCATTGATTTCGCTAATTTCAATTGAAACCTAAACATCGATTTCGGATCCAACACAAAAAGATAATTAAATTCCAATTTCCACATTAATTCAGACTTAAGAAATAAATTTTAGCAATAAATTTAAACATATTTTAGATGAGAAATATATGATCTGAGAGGTGGTGGATAGCTTGCAATCAAACAAAATAAATAAAAAATAAAAAGGATTTTGGGGAAGAAGGGATAAAAGAAACTAAATTTGCAATCACAAACCACGACATAGTAAAAAAAATCAATTTCACCAAATTGATTACGGGAACACGCTGGTTCCGATACTACTGAATAATTCTCAAATCATTCACGATTCACAACCTAATTAACATAAATCCACAAATATTGGTAATAGAACTGAAATTTTATTTAAAATGAAAATGAGAAGTTGGAGAATTAGATGAGAAGGCAAGGGGACTTGCCAGTGCGATGAAGATGCGCCGGCATGTTGGAAAAGAAGCGCGGAAACCTTTTCCCAAACCGGAGAGTACCTGCGAGAGGACCGAGCAATACAACGCACGAACCCAAAAACAACCACACAAAACAATCCACGCAGACACAGAGAATTTTTGACGTGGAAAACCCTTACGGGAAAAACCACGGGACGATCGGAGTCCAACCATGAGAAGCCTCCGCTAATAGAATAGAAGAATTACACCCTCTACAAACTCCTCCCGATCCAAATCGGATCCCCACAACACTCAGAAGTAAGAACAATGATTACAAGGCTACGAAGAGCGAGAACGACGAGTAGAGATTGCCCGAAACACGATCTCCTTCGAAAACGACCTTCAATCCTCCGTCTTCTCTTCCGAAGTTGTAATGGCACTCTTGCCTCCTTCCTCTCTCTTTCTTGTGTTACGTTGCGTTATGAATTAGGGTTTGGAAATCCCAACTTAACTCCCCAATCCCGCAACCAACCTGGACCGTTGGATTAGATCCAGTGGTGAAAAGTCACCCTAAAATCCGCTTCAGCCCCCGACGACACAGAGTTCGGCCAGAACTCTGTGTCGAGCAAACAGCACCTAACGCCAATATTCTGGAACAGCCAGACCGAGTTCGGTCAGAACTCGGCCTGGGACCGAGTTCGGGCCGAACTCGGCAGACCCAGTCCAGAATCTCCTTCAGGAGCAGCAGCAGCAGCAGTAGCGACTCCGCGTCGCCTACTTCCCGAGCTTCTTCGACACACGAATGGCGCTCGTCGCACTCCGGGGTCTTCTCCACATAGGTTGGGAACCCCACCCACTCCAACAAATCTCCTCCTTCACAACTATGGGGAGGATATCGTCATTCCGACGATCTGCCTGCAGTACTCAAACTTTCTCCTTTGCAGAATCTTCGTGAACATATCAGCTCCGTTGTTATCTGTATGAACCTTCTCAAGCTCCGCGTCCTCCTTCTCAACCACATCCCGTATCCAATGATACCGAGTCTCGATGTGTTTGGACCGGCTATGAAACGTCTGATTCTTCACAAGGTGGATAGCACTCTGACTGTCACAAAGCAAAGTATACTGCTCTTGCTTCAGTCCCATTTCCTGCAACAGCTTTTTCATCCACAACAGCTCCTTGCAAGCCTCCGTTGCCGCAATGTATTTTGCCTCCGTCGTCGACAAGGCAACACACTTCTACAACCGCGACTGCCACGATACCGCTCCTCCCGCAAACATCATCACGTAGCCCAAAGTCGATCGCCTCGTGTCTACATCTCCAGCCATATCAGCGTCGGTATACCCAACCAGCTTCGGCTCATCACCACCAAAGGAAAGTCTCCAACCAGCAGTGCCCTGAAGATATCGTAGAATCCACTTGACCGCACTCCAATGTACCCTTCGAGGATTTGAAAGATACCTGCTAACCGTACCAACTGTATGAGCAATATCTGGCCTCGTACACACCATGGCATACATAAGGCTTCCCACGGCTGAGGCATATGGAACCCGCTCCATATCTTCCTTTTCGTCCTCGGTAGATGGACACTGCTCCTCAGTGAGCTTAAAGTGAGCCGCAAGAGGAAACTCACTTTTTTCGACCCGTCCATTCCGAAACGCTGAAGTACCCGGTGAATGTACTTCGTTTGGGATAAGTGTAGCAGCTTGGACTCTCTCTCTCGGCTGATCTCCATCCCAAGAATAGTCTTCGCTGCGTCCAAATCCTTCATAGAGAAGGCCGCGCCCAGTTGGCGCTTCAGCTCCGCTATCCTAGTGACATTCCGACCCACTAATAGCATATCATCAACATAGAGCAATAAAATGATGAAATCATCATCGGCAAAATATCTCACAAATACACAGTGATCCGACGTCGTCCGTGCATAACCATGCTCCCCCATAAACGACTCAAACTTTCTGTACCACTGCCTCGGAGCCTGCTTCAGACCATACAAGCTCTTCCTCAACCGGCAGACCAAATGTGACTTGTCCTTCTCACAGAATCCCTCTGGCTGCTCCATGTACAACTCCTCCTCAAGATCACCATAGAGGAATGCCGTCTTCACGTCCATCTGCTCGACCTCCAAGTCGAGACTGGCTGCTAATGCTAGCACCATCCGAATAGACGAATGCTTGACGACAGACGAAAAGATCTCATCATAATCCACGCCTTTCTGCTGACCGTAGCCTTTAACTACCAGCCTCGCTTTGTATCGAGGGCGAGTAGCATCATCCGTCTGCTTCACTCTGAACACCCATCGATTCTTCAAAGCCTTCTTGCCCTTTGGCAACCGCACCAGATCATAAGTGGAATTGGTGTGCAAGGAACTCATCTCCTCCTGCATAGCCTCCATCCACTCCTGCCTGTGTTCGTCTTCTATAGCCTCTGCAAAACTTTCGGGCTCTTCCCCGTCAGTCAATAGCACATACTCATCTGGTGAGTATCTCGTAGATGGTCGACGATCCCTGTCGCTCCTTCTCAGTGGAGCCACTGGTGCTGGCTGTATACCGACAGCCTCCTCCCCTTCAGGAACTGCCTCTCCGGCATGCTCATCCTCCTGAGGGACACCCTGACCACCATCAGCAGGCTGATGATCAAGGTTGGGAGCTACTCCATGTATTGGCTCCCCCATAACTGGATCCTCTGCGATGTCCTCTGGAAACTGCTCGAAGCGAAATGACTCTAACTCAGGCAATTCCTCAACCGCAGAAGGCGTCTCGGAATCTTGAGTGTTGGTCATGGTCTGATCCTCGATGAACACTATGTCCCTGCTTCTGTAGAGCTTTTCTTCTACTGGGTCGTAGAGTCTATAGCCAAACTCATCCCGACCGTAGCCGACAAAGACGCATCGCCTCGTCTTCGGCTCAAGTTTGGTCCTCTCGTCCTTCGGTACATGCATGAAGGCCTTACAACCAAATGCCCGCAGGTGATTGTATGACGGTTCTTTGCCGTACCATACTTTGTCAGGCACATCACCCTGCAAAGGAGCACTAAGAGACAAATTAATAACATAAGCAGCTGTGAGAAGAGCCTCACCCCAATAACTGCCCGGTAAGTTTGCTTCTGACAGCAAACACCGCACCCTCTCCATCAGTATCCTGTTCATGCGCTCCGCTACACCATTGAGCTGAGGTGTCTTTGGCGGAGTCTTCTGGTATCGTATCCTTTGCTCTCTGCAATACGCATCAAAGGGACCGATGTATTCGCTGCCATTGTCGGACCGAATACACAACAACTTCTTGCCCGTCTTCCTTTCAACAGAGGCCTGAAACTCCTTGAAAGTAGGCAGCACCTGATCCTTGGTCTTTAAGGCATAGACCCAAACCTTCCTGGAACAGTCATCAATAAAGGTTACAAAGTAAGAAGTACCACCAAGAGATTTTACCTTCATAGGACCGCAGACATCCGAGTGAATCAACTCGAGCAACGCCGGCTTCCTCGAACTTGGGTGACTTTGGAAAGACACCCTATTTTGATTCCCAGCTAAACAGTGCGTGCATTTCTCCAACTTTGTAGACTTGAGCCCCAGAATCACCTTCCTGTTTACCAAGTAGCTCATCCCCTTCTCGCTGATATGGCCGAGCCGCCTGTGCCACAACTCGGTAGACGCATCACTGACTGCATTCACCTCCTGTGCCCCCTGTGCGCTCCCCTCCATATAGTAGAGACCGGACTTCTTGCTTCCTCTGGCAATCACCAACGAACCCGTGGAAAGCTTCCACTGACTGTTCCCGAAGAGACTGAAGAATCCCTCGTCATCCAACCTTCCAATCGACACCAGGTTGAAACGGATATCAGGGACATGACGAACATCTTTGAGAACAAGAACCGCACCCGTCTTCGTTCTCAAATGCACATCTCCAACGGCAACCGCCTTCGACACATCTGCGTTGCCCATCTTCAACACTCCACAGTCGCCTGTAGTGTAAGTGGCAAATATTGCCCTGTTGTGAGATACATGTGCTGAAGCCCCTGAGTCCACCAGCCAAGAATTGTCATCGCAGGTGAGGTTAGTAATGACCTCATCACCTACGACGATCACATCGCCTCCATGCATCGAGGCCGCCGCTGTAGTATTCTCTTCTTGCTTTCCCTTGTCGCCCTTCTTCTCTCTCTTCCATAATGGTAACACTCCGAGTCCTCGTAACGACCCTTGGACTTCCCCCTGCTCTTGTCTCTGCCACCACCTGGACCCCTGCTTTTGTCGCTTTCGCGGCTCTCTGAAACAAGTGCCTCTGAGTGGTAGAATGTGGATGAAGTGCCCTGAGAACGTCTCCGTATCTCTTTATTCAGCACCCCGCTCTTGGCAAACTCCAGATTGACCATGCCCTCTGGAGCAGAAGCGATCATAGATACTCGTACGGTCTCCTACGAGTCTGGCAAAGTACACAGCAGCCACAGTCCCTGAACTTCGTCGTCGAACTTAACTCCCATAGAAGATAACTGGTCAACCACGCCCTGGAAATCACTCAAGTGATCCGTAATAGACGCCCTATCTTTGTACCGCAGACCCATCATCGTCCGGATCAGGAACAACTTGTTTACCCCGGTCTTCTTCGCGTACAGAGATTCCAGCTTATACCATAACGTCTTCGCGTGCTCAATATTGGCAACGTGGTTGTACACGTTCTCGTCAACGAACTGCCTGATGTATCCGTACACCTGTATATGCTCGAATTTCCAGTCCTCCTCGGATTTATCACTGGGCTTCTCGGATGCAAATACGGGTAGATACAGCTTCTTGACGAACAGCAAATCTTTCATCTTGCTCCGCCAATAGTGATAGTTTGTGCCATTCAGATTCACCATGCGCACCGGCTTCGCGTCCATCTCTCTTCTCTAGTTTCTCTGTCAACTACTGACACTCCTTCTGAATTCCAGAACCTTGCTCTGATACCACTCTGTTGGGAAAGAAGCGTGGAAACCTTTCCCCAAACCGGAGAGTACCTGCGAGAGGACCGAGCAATATAATGCACGAACCCAAAAACAACCACACAAAACAATCCACGCAGACACAGAGAATTTTTGACGTAGAAAACCCTTGCGGGAAAAACTACGGGACGATCGGAGTCCAACCCTGAGAAGCCTCCACTAATGGAATAGAATAATTACACCCTCTACAAACTCCTTCCGATCTAAATCGGATCCCCACAACACTCAGAAGTAAGAACAATGATTACAAGGCTACGAAGAGCGAGAACGACGAGTAGAGATTACCCGAAACATGATCTCCTTCGAAAACGACCTTCAATCCTCCGTCTTCTCTTCCGAAGTTGTAATGGCACTCTTGCCTCCTTCCTCTCTCTTTCTTGTGTTACGTTGCATTATGAATTAGGGTTTGGACATCCCAACTTAACTCCCCAATCCCGCAACCAACCCAGACCGTTGGATTAGATCCAGTGGTGAAAAGTCACCCTAAAATCCGCTTCAGCCCCCGACGACACAGAGTTCGGCCAGAACTCTGTGTCGAGCAAACAGCACCTAACGCCAACATTCTGGAACAGCCAGACCGAGTTCGGCCAGAACTCGGCCTGGGATCGAGTTCGGGCCGAACTCGGCAGACCCAGTCCAGAATCTCCTTCAGGAGCAGCAGCAGCAATAGCGACTCCGCGTCGCCTACTTCCCGAGCTTCTTCGACACACGAATGGCGCTCGTCGCACTCCGGGGTCTTCTCCACATAGGTTGGGAACCCCACCCACTCCAACACGGCGATCCCCTCATATTCCTTCGGCCACTGCTGCTATAGGAGAATATAGGAAGGAAGAGGAATTTGGAAATCAATACAATTAGAAATATGAAAAAAACAAACAAAAACAAACAAGGGGAAAGTAATATACCTCAAAAGAAGATCACATAACATATAATGGGAAAGTAATATACCTCAAAAACAAACAAGGGGTTACTAATCAAACTAAAACTTGAGCATAAAAAGGTTATTCAATTCTCTTGGCGGGATTGACCTTCTGACCAGAGCAAGAGGAGTATCTCTGAAGGGTGTTGTGGACCACTTCAACCGACCCGACATCCCCGGATGTGAAGATGAGGATGTCGTCCGTATATGCCAGGAGGGTGATGATCGGGCAACCGCTGGCAGTATGAAAATGCTAGAAGTTCGGGGTGCGAGCCATCTTGTTCAGATTTCTGCTCAGGGCATCCGTCGTGATGATAAAAATGGTGGACGATAAGGGGTCTCCTTGCCTGACTCCGCGACTCGATTTGAAAAATCCGTCGGCTTGTCCGTTGATAACCGTGGAAAACCACGAGTTGCTGATCGATCTCCACACGGTATTGGTCCAGTTTTTCGAAAATCCAAAGGCCCTGAAAACCCAGATCATAAATTGTCAATCCAGCCTGCCGTAAGCTTTCTCCATATCCAATTTGATCGCGATGTTACCACCTCTAGCCGGAAGTTTCATGCAGGTGATTAACTCTTGAGCTAGCATAATGTTGTCCTGGATGTTTCTACCTCGGACGAAGCCGCTTTACTCCTCAGAGATGATCTTGGGAAGCAAGTCTGACATACGGGAGGCGATGATCTTGGAGATGATGTAAAACCCCTAATTTCTACTACGATTTTTTTAAAATAAATATGGTATTGATTTTTGTACTTCGTATTTGTACGTCGCGTACGAGTTTGCGTTTCGTAAATTTTTCGTCAAGTGCGAATAAGTGCGAAGTACATATTTTTATAAAACATTTTAATTATATAGATGTAGAAAATATTTTAAAATAATAGACGATAAATATTTTATATTGCTTGAAGTTGTAAATGCATCGCGCCGAGGATTGCCAAACTTTATTTTTATTTAAAAAAAAGTTCATTTATTTTATGGTACAAGTATAACTAGTAATTTAGAAAAACTATGTTTTATATAAGTATTATTTTTGCATGCGAGTGTATATATATTTGTATTTTTGAAATTATTTATTATCATTAATATATTATTTGGAAAAAGTATATTAAATATGGGTTGATTTAATATGTAATTAATTATGGTAATTTAAGTTGGAAAAAATATATTAAGTTATTTAAATACAATTTAAATTAGAGGCAGAATCTATCTACATTGGATTATATTTGATTGAGTTACTTTTAAATCAATTTAATTAAATAGTGAAAAATCTAAGGGGAATTAAAACTCTTCTTAGTCCTTATCTAGATAAGACTTTTGTAAACCCTCTGATTTTTCAAAATAAATATTTGTGGAATTTTTGGATTTTTAAATAACTATATATTGACTTATTATATAATTTGTATTATTTTACATATATTTAGTATAGTGCTCATTGGTGAATTTAGTATAAAAATATATAAAGCTATTTTTCTAGTACATTAAGGATCTAAACTATATTATACAAATTTTTTCTTTCAAAATTTTAGGATATATTTCATAACTTTTATTACTTTTTACATGTTACTTATATTGTACACTATTTACATAATATAGAATAAATATCAATTTAGTATTAAATATTTCAGCTTGTATAAATGAGATTAGATGAAGATTGTTTAAATAAATATTAACTCTATTTATTATCTATAGTAATTTTAAATAATATTATAGATAATTTAGATAAATATGAACTATATTTTAAGTTAATCATAATCCTAAGTCTAATAGGAAAGCATCCCTATCTATATCCTATCCTAACAAAGCAAACTCCAATTTATTTAAATCAAATCCTATCTAATTTAGGAGATAAATCTGAAATAAATACCTATATAAATCCAATACATCCCCCTTCTATCAGCTATAATTCGAAATTATTTTTAGTCCAATAGAAACTTTAAAATTCGTCAGCCCCGCTTTTTAGTAGTAAGAGCAGCTTGGAACAACGATATCTCCTAGCTCTGAACTCCGTTTTGTCTCAAGTTTTTTTTAAAAGAAGCGTATCGAGGTAAGCTTTCCAGAAACATATTTTAATAGACAAAATTTATTCTGTAGATTTCTACAAAACTGTTTGAGTATCTAGTGTCCCAAAAATAAATGTGTTTCAGTATTTTTGCAATTTCGGGAGATTCCGAAAACGAAAATGCGATCCGTTTAGTTTTTCGGAAAGATATTATGAAAACCTATGCCATATCTTAATTTTAGAATTTATTAAATAAACCTAATAGGTACAGTATTAATTATAATTAGATAATAGACTATTTTCAGCATCCGGAGATGTTTGTTTGGACCTTAGTTCCTCGGCAGCCGTTGTTCTACCTACTTTCCTGTCTGATCTTCGCCACCACAGTGCTTAGGACTCAGGCAAGTATATCTTGCTAATTAACTGTCATACTATTTATTTTTCGTATTATTTACTTTGTTTCATATTTGTTATTTTTAATTGTTATAAACTGTGCGTCTAAGCCACACTTGGGTGCAAGCGACTCTATTAGTCGTTTTACTTTACTATATGCATGCTAACTTAGTTTTAGCGGACTACCTTCTTGTTGGGGTATATCCTTATATCTCCTTGGGCCATGATACTCACACTACACGGTTTGAGATATTTTGCTAGGGGCACGACTTATGGACTGGCCATCTTTATTGTCGTGTGACGGATAGATCGTAACTACTATGATTAAGGTATAGAGACTCAAGCAGTTAGAAAACTGGGCAGGTCATGGACATGACTTGGTCTGTGTGGAAAATATTGGGGGAGGACAGTCGCTAGTGCGTATGGGAATCCAAATAGGTAAACCACAGTCTCCGGATGGAACTGTGGCGATTTATATTTGCAGATGCCCTCTGACGTTTTGGACGTTACGGACGGATACAGATGACTGGATGCCAGTTACGTACATATAGCCTAAATTCCACCCATGCGCATGAAAGTTTTTCTCTAAATTGCACAATAGATGGTTAGCATTCCCTATTGCATATTGGTGTCTAGGAGAGTCTTGCATATTATTATTATTTTGACAGTTCATATTAGCTTGTTCTTCCTGTATCTTGTTACGTCCCTCTGAGAACTTGGTTATTCTTCAGGTGTGTGTTCTTGTCTTTCGCAGGTGTTTTAGCCGTGGCCGTGATCATCTCTATATTCTTCGAGGATGATTGCGCTTGGATCATTTTCGCTTCGTTCACCAAATTTATTTTATTTTTCATGTATTTCTTCCCTTACTTGTTGGTAGTGGATTTGTCTCCACCCAACATATTGTACCAAAATAATTCATTATATGATATCTTTTATTCCTTTATTTTGTGGATGAGATTAGTTAGTTGTGGTTTACTATATTTTACAGCTTATGTATACATACAAGGCCTCTGTACTTCGTATGTATACAGCTGGCATGTCTACGTACTTGGTCCTACGTATTTTGGGACTGGGGCGTTACAGATGATCTTGTTGGTGAAGGTGCACAGACTGATGGGGCGAAAGTCACGAAAAGTCTCTGGGTTATATTTTTTTCGGGATGAGGATGAGGTTGGCGGAAGATATGGCTCTGGGGTAAGTAGCTCCCTGGAAGAAGGCAGTGGCCGCTTCATGGATGTCCTTCTTGATTATATCCCAGCATCTTCTGAAAAAAACTCCTGAGAATCCGTCTGGACCTGACGCACTGTGTGCATCGAGGGCCCATACCGCGTCGAGAAAAGCCCTATATATATATATATATATATATATATATATATATATATATATATATATATATATATATATATATATATATATATATATATTTCCCTATATATATATATATATATATATATATATATATATATATAATATTTTATTTTATTATTTATTTTATTTTTTGAAGCAATAAGTAATTGTGACGAACTCGCCTCCACTGGGGCTCGAACTCCGACCACTTGGACCGCATGCATCTCTCTTAACCACTAGTGGTTAAGAGAGATGCATGCAGCCCAGTGGTTAAGAGAGATACATGCAGTCCGAGTGGTCAGGAGATCGATTTCCGGTGGGAGCGTTCGCCAGTGGTTAAGAGAGATGCATGCAGCCCAGTGGTTAAGAGAGATACATGCAGCCCGAGTGGTCAGGAGATCGATTTCCGGTGGGAGCGTTCGCCACAATTACCTTCTTTCAAGATATATATATATCATGATGAATAACATTTAAGTTGTCGGGAACTAGTTCATTGTTGGTATATGTTAATAGGAACAAAATTACCATACACAAAATTACAATGATGAATTTTGTTTTCTTGTTTGTCTACAAATCATCTGCGAGTAATAGCAGGATAGATTATTTAAGCTAACAAAATTTTACTCTCCTGGTGACATTCTAGCCTGATCTGTTGTTTGTGAAGAACATTCTTTAGGAAATATGCTTCGAAGTTTTAGTTATGATGTACGTGTGAGATGTCTCATCTGTGTGTTTGAGCTATAGTTTCAGTGTTAAAAAGAGACAGGACGGGTCACAATATATTTATATATTAATATACCTCTAATAGTCCAACATGGCACGGAGAGTCGATATGTCCGAGTGGTTAAGGAGACAGACTTGAAATCTGTTGGGCTTCGCCCGCGCAGGTTCGAACCCTGCTGTCGACGATCAATTTTTTTTTACACAAAAAGTGATCTAGGAATATTTTCGAGATAATTATGCGCCAAAAGAACCAATAAATTGCAAAGTAGGATGAAAACTTTCTAGTATAATTTCTATGTGTTTGATTGGGCTTTTTTTTCATGGAAAATATTTCCATCACAAATTTTCCACCAATTGTAATGTTTGATAGCTTATATTTTCCATGGAATTATTTTCCAAAAAACTATCATTTTCCATATTTTCATCTAAAATGGTGGAAAATGAAACTTGTCCAACCCATAGGAAAATATTATTTTCCATGGAAAATAACTATTTTCCGTGGAAAATAATGGCAATCAAACACCCAAATTAAGTTCTCCATGGAATTTTTTTTTTAAATTCCATGGAATTTTTTTCCTAGAAAAATAATTCCGTGGAATTAATTTCTTTTCCACATATTTTCCACTTTGCAATCAAACACACCTTTATTGTCTATGGATTTAGCACAATCAGTAACATTCATTCATGTAGAATTGTAACAACCATTTTCATGTCTTGTATAAATTATTGGCAGCCACCAATGTTAAATAATTCTCCTTCGTCTTTCGACTACAATACGTTGTCAGCACCAATGTTGTCCAAGTACATGATCCTGTGGACATTACTGTTGAATTGGGAGAATTCCACGATGAAAGAATAAATCATTGTATTTCAGGTAAATAAATGATGAATTGAAGTTTTTTTTTTCCTTAATTGGAAGTTATTTAAGATAATTTTTGCATACACATGACCAAAGTTAATAAATTTTTGAGAATTTTTGACTTGCCCCCCACTTTGTTTACCCAAATTAAGGGTGCACCCCACTGTTTTGTATTAATGTACATCACCCCCCACATTTGACGGATTCCGTCAAAAATTAACGGTCAAACGTTTTGCCCACAAATTTTGGACCAAAATGTCCTTCCTATTTTCTTCTTCCTCTTTCCTTCCCCTCCGGCGGCCACCGCACCCCCACGGCCACCGCCCCGCACCGTCGCCTCCGCCGCTTGCCGCTGCTGCCGCCCCCACTGCCGCCGCCGCTGCCACCGCCGCCGCCGCTGCTGCCACCGCCGCCGCTACTGCCACCGCTGCCGCCGCGGCTGCTACTGCTGCTGCTGCGGGGAGGGGAGGGGGGAGCGGAGGGAGGCGGAGGGAGGGGGGCAGTGGCGGAGGGGGGGAGCGAGGCGGGGAGGGGGGGGGAGGGGGCGGTGGCGGAGGAGGGGAGTGGAGGCGCAGAGGCAGGCAGTGGCGGTGACGGAGGCGGGGAGGGGAGGAGGCGGGGAGGGGGGGAGCGGAGGCGCTGAGCGACGGCGGTGGACGCACGGGGGGTGGGGGGGGGGGGGGTGGTAGGGAGAGGGGTTAGAGGAAAGAGGGAGGAAGAAGATGAGGGCATTTTGGTCCCAAAAAAATATTTTTGACGGAATCCGTCCAATGTGGGAGGTGATGTACATTAATGCAAAACAGTGGGGTGCACTCTTAATTTGGGTAAACAAAGTGGGGGGGGCAAGTCAAAAATTCTCAAATTTTTCTCAGGTATGGCAAGTGGAAAAACTAGATATTTGGTCGGCAGTGTAACCACGTGCACTATCCTCCGGAAATGGATATAATTTTCAAGTTTAGATCATATATATTTTTTCCCGCTTTGTCTTGAAGCAAAATTCGTTGACAATCCTTTCCAGTACGTCAAATCTAATAGAGGGACCCATATAGTTGTGCTTTTTCATGTTGTCCAGTGGTACCAAATTTATCATTTAAGAGCTATTTTTCCTACTCAGGTAGAATGCTATTGAGTCTTAAGGATATTCGGCAAAATAATTATCATGCTGAGATTATTGAAGAAAATGGAGTGGGGTAACTTTGCATAACTTCCAATGAATATGGATAAAACGTGTCTTGAAAATGATGACTCGCCTCTAGAAAGGGTTGTACTTTACAACCATTCAAACAGTAGCGGCTCATTACGTGATCGGTCCTTCTTCGGACAAGATGAGCACGTTCAAGCTTTGATATGACTGTCTTGGTCACTGGGTCGAGACTTGATGCGTTATATTCTTAAATCTATACACGAGCAATACTTTAACAATAGTATATATATAGATCTCGTATATTCCAATACGCTTTGTCAAGCATAATCTTTAAATTGAATCCAAAATCATCTCCTGCAAAGAAACACTTTTAACACTCCCTTTTTCTACAGCGATTGAAGAGTATATATATATATATATATATATATATATATATATATATATATATATATATAGACGGATTCAATCATCATGCGGACCATTTAAATATTTTATAGTATTTGTTGATGCATCGACTTGCTGGTCACATATGCTTGTTGTCCAAAAGAAATGCTACATTTGCAAAACTCGTGTCTCAACTAATCAAGATGTGGGCTCACCATCCATATTATCAGATAAAATCTATAATATTTATTAATTACAGAGAATTCACGTCAAATATATTTGATGTCTATTGCATGTCCCTTGGGATTGAAGTGAACTTTTAGTTTTCTCTGTCGAAAACAGTCTCGTAGAAGTATTTATTAAGTGTATTCTGTCCATTGCTAGGACCTTGGTGATGCTCACCAAATTAACTTTGTTTCTGCATGGGACTATATAATATTGTATGCATGCATGTTGGCCCGTCTGAGGCCCCTTGACCCAATCTTATTCGATGTTATAATTTGTTACTGGGTACAAACCTGACGTTTCATATTTATGTATTTTGTGTGTGTGCCATATGTGGTTCCAGCCAACAGCCAAGTGAACAGCCCCCATCAGGGCCGGCTCCAGCATTTTGGAGACACTAGAAAAGTCAAAAAATGAGACCCTTTATCCCTTTATGTAATTCTTATTTTTACAAGTAACGAAGATATATTTACTTTGCGATCTCCTCCACTTATATGCTTCTTCCCAATCTTTAAACAATTAATATTAGAAGCTTCATAAGACCAAAAAAAATTAGAAACTAGAAAGGGAGAGAGCAACCGTTTCATTTTTATCGTTGGATAGAGATTTTTCGTGAAAATGTGAGAGAGAGAAGGTAAAAAGACGGCTTAGAAATAGGTACAACATTTTATTTTATTTATTTATTATGAGTGTTTAATTTCATTCTTCTCCAGGCAGCCATGGATCCATAGTTTTTTTTTTTTTTGGTCCGGTATAAAATAACTAAAATTCAAAAAAAAAAAAAAAAAAGGAGGCCCCATGGGGGGAGGAGGCGTAGGCGGCTGCCTAGTCCGCCTCCCCCCGGAACCGTCTATGCCACATCTCTGGATTTTATGCTGAAGACCAGAATGGAAGCAATTGTTTTTGTCAACTATGATATTTGGGTGTGTTCAAGTTATAGTGGGTGAAGTGTTCAAGTTTATGATACTTTAAGAGTTTGGTTAATATTGCTATCTGATACAAGTTACTCTTTTTTAGTTAATATCATTGCTTAATGTCTGATATTTAAGAGTTTGATTTATATTGATATGATATCATTGCTTTAAACTTCATTTGTTACAGTAAATTATGTTGATCTTTTTGTTAATATGAAATTTGTTAGTCTGATACTTGAAATGTTCCAGACATTTGGGCTTAAATTTGTCGGTCTAATATTTGAAATAGCACTAGTTGATATGTGCTTAAATTTCAGGTTTGTGAGTGTTAGTGACATTTGTGCTGCCAAAACTGAATATATATGTTGGTTCAGTTCATGCTAGTCTGATATCATTTCTTAAAGTTCATTTGTTACAGTAAATTCTTTAGAACTCCACCTAATATACAATAGACCCTGTTTTCGTATGTTCCAGAGCTTTTATTTATATCATTACATGCAATGTTGAGACACCAACATGATGTTTCCAACATCTATGTATAGAACAACCAAAAGTAGGACACCAACATCTATGTATGCAATGTTAAGACACCAACATCTATGTATCAAACCCCACATTAATTTGGTTTTCCTAATTGTCTTAAGCAGCATGTATACTTATTAATCATATGCCATTTGATAGCTATTTTTTGTTGAAAAATAATATTTTAATCACACATTTCAATTATGATGGCTAGGAATCGGCATTGGGTCGGGCCGGGCCGGGCTGCCCATGTCCATAAAGTTAGGGCTCGGGTCGGACATGGGCTGATCGTTTTTGGTCCTAGAGAAATTTTGGGCCGGGCCGAGTCGAGTCGGACTTAATTATTATCTATGAAGCACAAGTCCGTCCACAAGAATCGAACTTTTCGGGCCAAGTCCGGTCGGAGTAGCTCTATAAAAAAATCCAAATGGACTTAGAAATAAAAGCTGACATGAAGCTAAAGTAATAAATTTATTAACACAAATGCCTAAAGTAACAAATTCACTGTTAATATAACATAAATATCTAAAGTGGTGTTCCAAATTCTAATAGATGTGCATAGCATCTTTGTGAAATATGTGCAGTAACCTTCCAACATGCATACGGCATATGTCTTCATTGCTTTATTTATCTTATGTGCTACATTATGAAAAGCAAAAAAAGAAATGACACAACATAATAGCATACTGCAAAAAAGCTGAATAATCAGTGAGCTAGCTAGTGAAAGCTTGCAATTCCATCACTTTCTCAATCAGAGACGTGTTCATAAGATAATGACACTTGCAGAAAATATTGCATTATTAGCAATTCAATGTATTGTTAAGCGATCAATGATGCTAGGCTAACTTTTCTGTCCGGACTCGCACGGACTTGTATCAGACGGACGGATATATAGCCTAAGTCCGGCCCTATACTAATATGGATCAGGTTATGCTACCCTAATGTCCGGGTTCTATCGGACTTAGGCCAATCGGGCCGGACGGACTTTTCGTGTGTCCATGAACTTTGGTCAAATGATGAACCCTAATAATGGCATTATAAGATATATAATATGTGTTGAATTTTTTTTTTGGGTATATTTTAAGTTCAGTTCGGATAAATTAAAATTCTGGCCCCGCCCGCATGGAACAGAATAGTCTTTTCTCGGTGTGACCAATACACTGACATGTGCACATTGGAGGGATCGATCCATTCGAATGAGATAGGCTAGTCGAACGAGCTTCCATCAGCTAGCAGGATCGGAAGTGGCTTCTAGAGCTCTCGACGGGCAAAAGTCCGCAAGAACTCTAGCGAACGCTAGTCTCTGTCTGTGCGGCGTCGTCGTGTCCATGCGCAATGGAATACGTATGACACTTGGCGAGTTTGCTAAGTTGAAGAGGCAAACGCAGAAAATAGAATCTTTATAACAAAGTGGTCGACGGAGCTTCAAAATGAGCTTTGTTATGTCTACAACCAAATGCTTACAATTTTCTTACATCCGTCATGTGTCGAATTTCGATTGGAGGAAGGAGAAAAATGGTGGAATCAGATAGAGCCCATGTAGCAGAAAGGTGAGAGGAAAAGTGGGATCCGGTGGGTAAGGAGTGGTAGAGAAAGAGGTTGTAAAAATATTGTAAACATTTGGTTGTAGACTTAGCGTTGCGCCTCCCGTCGGTCGCCACATTCTACACACAAACGCCGATACCACAAGGAAAGACCGGCGCTCGCCTAGCACGTAAAAAAAACTAGCATCGACTCCCATTCGGCTAGGGAGGCAGCCGCGTCAGCCCCCTCCTATCGACTCAAGCACGCATGGGCCCTCGGCGTCAAGTCACCAAAGCAAGGCCGTGGCCAGGGAAGACCTCGGGCAGAAGGGCCTCCGTTGGTACCCTGTGCTTCCTGTTGGTGAAGCCAACAAGAGGACTCAATCTATATTTTATAGAACAATGACTGCACCATTCATGGAAGAAATCTTTCGTCTCCTTATATTGTTCAACTTCTTATATATATTTGGGTATTGTTTGCTAATAGTCCTGCAACTCACGCATTGAATGTTAGTTATTATACCATCAACATACAGAAATTCGATATTCAAAAGGCACCAGAAATTATTGTGTGGTCCGACCTTACTTTGTGGCAATAATAAATGGTGAGCCCGATCATTCATTTCTTGACACTTAGACATAATATTTGGCATAAAAAATTCAAAAAATTGTACAATTTTTATTTAATATATAGAAATTCACTTGGCATATAATTAAAAAATTAATTTTTTTTTCTTTCATATACATTAAAAAAAATTGACCTAGAAAATAAAAAAATTGTAGTGATATAATAGATTATGCATAAGTGTAAAAAAAAAAACATGAGTGGCCGGACTCACCATTCATGCCACATGGTGAGGCCGGACCATCCAATAATTTCTCCTAAAGGGACTATACATGGATTGTTATTTCTTGATAGTCTTTGCATGCTAGATTTACGTAGTGTTACTCGATGCGGTGCTGCTGCTTGGCCCGCTTGCGGGCTGGCCCGCAGTCAGCTGGCGGCCCCCCATAGGCATGTTAACCGGTTGGGACCCATGTCTATAGGGAGGCCAATGGGAGCACGCCAGCTAGTTGCGGTCTGGCCCGCTTGCGGGCCAGATATCATTTTCCTACTCGATGCATGCATATTGTTTTAGACTATGTTCCTAATATCTTATCTTATTTACAGCCACAATCATGATATTGTTGTAAAGTTGTCTTTATTTTCCTTTCATATTAATGTTAGTAGATATATTATGATATGTAGCTCTATGATATTTTTGTGTTTTGTTTCCATTATGACTGGCTGTTGACATATTTAGAGGAAAACTATCCTACACAATATAGTTTCCACGAGGACATGGCTACTTTAGGAGACCAACATAGTCCCAAGAATTGTTAGATAATTTAGTCTGCTTCTGTTAGAACTTTAAGTTCAATCTTTATTTCTTTGTTCCGGTTATTTTATATATTATATCATAATTAGAATTATTGTTGTGAATGAGCTAGTGTATTCTATTGTGAGTTTGATAATTATGGATATTGAATTATATAGACAACGTACTATCATCGATATTGTGGCATATGCTAGACCTGACCATGTATTCATATTCCAAAAACTGAAAACAAGTCGTGATATACAGTATACAACTCCGTTTCTCATGCATTATAACAAACAAGCAACTATATTTATTAAAAGTAGTCAGTGTTAGTTCCGAAACAGATCTTAGATGGAAGAACGAGAGTGGACAGAGTGATTCTTAGGAACGAATTCCCGTCACACACTCTGTATATGAGAAAGTTCGAGAATTGCTTCTCAAGAAGATCCTGAAAATCTCTGCCTCGAAGGCGGAGGAAGAATAAGAGAAAGAAAGTGTCACGTCCCAGTACCGAAATACGGAGTGACGACGATCGTGGCTGTCATGAGACTAGGAGGTGCATGCTACAATCAAGTCTCATATGGTCTCACAGAGCATCTATATCTCAATCAATCAAAGCAAGAAGCAACAATTAACGAACATATAAGATAAAGCAGTAAGGCGTCCCGGACGCTTCATCAAAATGATCGTAGGGAACTAGCTTTATAAGTTAGCTAGTCCAGAGAGTCATAGGTACATAATCGTATTCAGCTGCAGCCTGATTTAATTACAATTATGCAAGGAGACAAAATATCCAGAACAACCACCTAAACAGGTGCCGGTGGCTAAATACCAGAACATAAGTAATGATACTAGAGTGGTAGAGAAGAAACCCACTCGAGTCCCCCGCCAGTTAGGCTCCTAGTATGCACTATTGACGTCAAGGAGAAAGGTTGCATCCTCAGGCTCTACTACGTGATCTGGCCAAACAAAACCAGCAGGGTCAGCCATAAATATCAAGTACCACAAGGGAGCACAAAAGAGTAAGATAAAACCCAAGCACAAAAGAGTGAGATAAAATTCAAGCATAATAAATAAGACCTGGCTCATGAGTTATAGGATTATAACTTATCATCGCGACCATACGGCACCATTACAACCAAACAAGGTCAAACGGTGCCAATGTCGTGATGTGATAAGATACTTGCTATAACTATGGTCAAGTTATGGGCTTCCGATCATAACCTCGATCCACAACCTATCATAGCACGGTAGCCCAACCCAACAACCAAACAAGGACAGTTGGACCACACACCATGATAGTCCATATTCCTCGGCTACTAACGGAAGGTACAAGGCATAAGCAAGTCATTTTTTATGTGACCAATCATTTCTACGTCTTTCTATATTTGGCGGGATTATCCCCATAATGTTGATTATAGAAATCCTCAGATCGTGTCGTATACAGAAGGGCTAGCCACACCATATTATATACACGTAGCATATTGATTTTGCACCGGTCCCTCGAAAGGCTACCGTGCGAAACATACAACACATAGCACATCAGAGTCGGACAAAGTCATCCATTATAGACAGATTAAACTTTATCTGTGGCGACCAATCCGACAAGTCAGGACGGACCTGGGGTGGCTAGTATGACACGACCTCGAGATTCTTTCCCTCCCAATGCTTCTACTTCTTAAGTTGCCCGATTCTAAACCCTAGGTTGGTCTTGGATTCACATGTCGTGGCCACATGTTCGTCCCCTAGTTGTCGTACACTAGTTCGAGTACCCTAAGTAAGAATTCGCACTGACTCGTGGAGTCCCGTGTATGAATTCTTTCTTAGAGTAATGCATCACGCAACACACCACGTCATTGCCACGTCATAGCCCCAAGCGACGCGAACAAGAATAGTAATCTGGTTCTTGAGCACCTTCTCCCGTCGATCCAAAATAGATACAGGTTGTTCCTCATAAGTCAGGTCGATACCAACAACCAGCTCAGAATTATCGAGGACATAACTCAGATCCGTACTTACGCAACTGAGATACATGAAACACATCATGTACATCATGTAGCAAAGGCGGAAGGGAAAGCGATAAGTAATATCACCTACCCGAACGAGAATATCATATGGACCAACGTATCTCGGACTAAGCTTTCCTCGGGTTCCAAATCTAATAACACCTCGAGTAGGCGAAATCCGCAGAAATACTTGGTCACCAACACCAAACTCTAGAGGCCTACGATGTTGATCTACCCAATGTCGGTGTCTGTCCTGCGCAACTCGAAGTCGCTCTCTGATCAACTTAACTGTCTCCACTGTCTGCGTGATCATCTCTGGTCCCAATAATTTTCGTTCTCCTACGTCATCCCATGCCAGAGGGGGCCTGCATTTTCTTCCATATAATGCTTCAAACGGAGCCATATGAATGCTTGCCTGATAGTTGTTATTGTAAGAGAACTCCACCAAGTGAAGGTGATCTTCCCAAGACCCGTCGAAATCTAAGGTACAAGCTCGTAACATATATTCTAACGTCTGAATGGTTCTCTCTGACTGCCCGTCTGTCTGCGGATGATAAGTTGTACTGAACCTCAACTTGGTACGCAAACTTTGATGCACACCAAAAGTGAAAAGTGAACCGTGTGTCTCGATCTGATACTACGCTGATCGGAATACCATGCTGCCTCACCATCTGCTTCATATACATTTCTGCCAACTGCTCAGTAGACTGTCCTACTATGAAAGAAAGAAAATGAGCAACCTTCATGAGCCGATCTACTATTACCCAAACTACGTTTCGGCCAGTCGAGGATCTAGGTAAACCGGTCAAAAAATCTATCGTGATGTGCTCATATTTCTATTTCGGAATAGGAAGCGACTGTAAAAATCCTGCTGGCCTCTGCTACTCTGCCTTCACTTGCTGACATACCAAACATCTGGAAACAAACCTTGCTATCTCCCGTTTCATGCCATTCCACCAAAAGTGCTGCTTAATGTCCTGATACATCTTTGTTCCTCCCGGATGAATAGAATAAAGAGAACTGTGAGCCTATGTCATAACCTTCCATCAAAAGGTCTCCACTCGGTACACAAAGACGATTTTCGAACCTAAGCATACCATCTTCATGGATTACTAACTCCTTCCTGAGACTTGACTCACACTCTGATCGAAGCTTCTGGATTTGCGGATCCTCTACCTGTGCTGCTCTGATCCTCTCCACTAAAGTAGAATGAAACTGCAAACTGGCCATAATTTTCGTATCTTGCGGCAAGATCACTTCAATTCCCATTTTCTGAAGAACTTCTAAAATATGCCTCTGTGAGATTAAGATGAATGCACTACCCCTCATGTTCAAGGCATCTGCTACTACATTCATCTTGTCCGGATGATGCTAAAGATCCAGATCAAAATTCTTCAACAACTCTAACTATCTTCTTTACCTTATGTTCAGGTCCCTCTGGGTGAATACATACCTTTAAGCTATTATGGTCAGTATAAATCTTCACTCGATCCCCATATAAATAATGCCTCCATAACTTAAGCAAAAACACTACTACTGCTAACTCCAGATCGTGAGTCGGGTAGTTCTTCTCATGGTCCCGAAGATGTTGAGACGCATATGCTACCACCTTACCATGCTGCATCAATACACACCCAAGTCTCTTCCCGGATGCGTCATAATACTATAAACCCTTCCGACCCTACTGGAAGCGTCAAGATCGGGGCTGAGATCAATCTCTGCTTCAAGTCTTCAAATGATGCCTAACACTCTGCTGACCAAATAAACTTTATCTCCTTGCGCATCAAACGTGTCAAGGGTGCCAAAATCCTGACAAAGTCTACCACAAACCTTCTGTAGTAACCTGCCAATCCCGGGAAACTACGTACATCTGCTACTGTCCTGGGAACGGGCCAATTCTCTACTATCTCAACCTTCTTCGAATCTACTGACACTCCTGCTCCATAAATGATGTATCCCAGAAACGAAATACGATCCAACCAAAACTAGCATTTACTAAGCTTCGCATAAAGTTGATGCTCCCTCAAGGTCTGCAAAACTGTCCGAAGATATTTCTCATGCTCATCTTCACTACTGGAATAGATGAGGATGTCGTCTATTAACACAACACTAATTTATCCAAATATAGCATAAAGATGCGATTCATCAAATCTATAAACACTACTGGGGCATTAGTCAGTCCAAAGGACATCACCAGAAATTCATAATGCCCATACCGCGATCTAAATGCTATCTTGGGTATGTACTGCTCCTGGACCCTAACTTGATAATATCCGGATCGAAGATCAATCTTAGAGAAGATGCAGGCTTTACTCAACTGGTCAAACAAGTCATCAATCCTTAGTAACAGATACTTGTTCTTCATCGTTACTGCATTCAACTGTCGGTAATCAAAGCACATTCGCGTCGATCCATCCTTCTTCGGTACTAAAATCACCGGTGCTGTCCAGGGCGATTCACTATCTCGAATAAACTGCTTTGCCTTCAGTTCTTCTTTATGCTGGTATAGCTTGTCCAATTCTGACTGCGACATCCTGTAAACTCTGTCGGATATAGGCTTCGTTCTGAGGTTTAATTTGATACTGAACTCCACCTCCCTAACTGGGAGTATCCCTGGAAGCTCTTCAGGAAATACATTAAGAAACTCTCTGACCACTCTTGGAATCTGCTCCTGCTCTGCCACTGTCGCTGCAACTATGCCCTTGGACCGATCCTCTAATGATTGAACAAAGACGAACTCTTCAATGCTAGGGATATTAAATACTACCCTACCTCCTCGACAATCTATCGTCTCATGTTGTCTCTCAACCAGTCCATGCCTAGGACAACGTCAAAGTTATCCATAGGGAACTCAATTAAAGATGTGGGCAATAAATGCCTACAAACAACGACCATACATGCTAAGCACACTTTGCTAACTCCTACAAGACCATTACCAGTGAGTATATTCATCCTCTCTGACAATGCCTCAAACTCCAATCTAATACGTGTCGCAAATCGTGCAGATACAAAAGAATGGATAGCTCCCGAATCAAACAATGCTACTGTAGGAAAAGAAGTAATAAAAACATTACCTGCAATCACGTCGCCTGATGCTAGTGCCTCCTCCAGAAATAAGGTGAAGGCCTGACCCTGGCCTTGCTGAGCTCTCTGTTGTTGTCTTCCTTGACCATGCTGCTACTGCGGCCTATGCTGACCTCCCTGATTCTATGCCTGACGAAACATCTAAGCCTGCGTCGGCAGACGCTTAGCTAGTGGACTTACTGCCAATACTGGTCCTCTGTTTGGTGTAGCCCCTAGATCTGGCAACGGTGGAAACTGCTGAACTGGCCCTCCTGGCCTCTGTATCATAAGACAATTGGCAATCATGTGGTTTGGACTGCCACACCTCATGTACAACCCATTAGCTGAACGACACACATCCCTAGTGTGTCATCCTTTACCGTAGTAAGTACATACCATGGGCATCCCCTGGTGCTGCTGTTGGTTCCTCGGCTGCTGATGCCGAACTGGTGTTGTTATCTATGATATCGTCGACCTCTGTGGTGCTCATAACTTATGAATACGGACACTGTGTGCTAGTGTCGATGTTTGTTGCACTCCTCCTCTGCCCCCACTCTGGGAATGAGACCTCTTCTGGCTCTCAGTCATTGTCTCCAACCTTTGTTGGGTAAGCTCGTGCCCCCGAGCTGCCGTTAAAACAATATCAAAAGTCTGATAGTCGTGCCCTTCTACTAGCTGTAGAATCTCCAGATGAAGTCCTTGTTGGAACCTCATAGCCTTTTTCTGCTTCGTAGCCACCATCCGGGTGCAAACCGACTCAGTCTACAGAATTCCATCGCATACCCTTCCACCGTCTTACCAGCCTCCTTGAGAATGATAAACCTTTGCTATAGCTCATACCGTGCTACCACACCAAAGTACTTGGCCTTGAACCTGGTACTGAAGCAATCCCAAGGAACATGGCGCTCCATTCCAACCTTTTCTGATACCCACCAGTCGCGAGCGAGATCCTGAAGTAACAGTCTAACATGGTCAACATTCTTTTATACTGGAACCTTTAACTGCTACCAAAATGGCCTCAATATCCCAAAGCCAAGCATCTGCCATAATGGCATCCTCTGTGCCATCAAAGTACCTCAGGTTAAGTCGGCAAAACCTTTCCGACACTCCCGAGTCAGTCTAGACGCTCCTTTCAAGAGCAAACTATAACCCTTGATTCAGTAACATATTCTGTTTCTGCTGCTGGATCTGTTGTTGTTGTTGGGCTGCCACCTAACGTTGTTGGGTAGCCAAAAATTCTCTGATAACCTTCAGGAGTGCTGCAGCATAGAGTACTGCTGCTGCTGCTGGCACCGTCGGTGGCGTAGGAGTTTCTTGTACCTGTTGCCCCACTGGCTCTGACAACACTTTCATTCAAATCTGCCTAGGGGAAGGTACTCCTCCCTGCTATTGTCCTATCGAGCCATGCTCTGTTGATTGTTCTTCCACATTGGCCTCGCCAGCTACTAAGAAAGAAGTACCCCTATAGAAAAAGATATAGGATATCAATTGATAGGATAAGAAAGATTCGAGGATGCAATTCACGTTATCAATCAAGGTGAGGAAAGGAAAGACGGAGCAAGAGATCAAAAGAAACATGTTTTGATTGAGACTCCTATAATAATAACACCCCACAAGTCTGAGAAACAGAACTGCATAGGCCACCACTAAAACCTTGTCACGCTCCAGTACCGAAATACGGAGAGTGACTAGGCTAGCTATCCCGTATGAGGTATGAAAACGTCATACGACGATCGTGGCTGTCATAAGACTAGGAGGTACACGGAACAATCAAGTCTTATATGGTCTCACAGAACATCTATGTCTCAATCAATCAAAGCAAGAAGCAACAATTAATGAACATATAAGATAAAGCAGTAAGGCATCTCCGACGCTTCATCAAAATGATCGTAGGGAACTATCTTTATAAGTTAGCTAGCCCAGAGAGTCATAGGTACATAATCGTATTCAGCTACAGTCTGATTTAATTATAATTGTGCAAGGAGACAAAATATCCAGAACAACCAGCTAAACAGGTGCCGGTGGCTAAACGCCAGAACACAAGTAACAATACTAGAGTGGTGGAGAAGAAACTCACTTGCGTCCTCCGCCAGCCATGCTCCTAGTATGCACCATTGACGTCAGGGAGGAAGGTTGGATCCTCGGGCTCTGCTACGTGATCTGGATAAACAGAACCAGTGGGGTCAGTCCCGAATAGCAAGTACCACAAGGGAGCACAAAAGAGTGAGATAAAACCCAAACATAATAAATAAGACCTGGCTCATGGGTTATAGGATTATAACTTATCATCGCGACCATACGGCACCCTTACAACCAAATAAGGTCAAACGGTGTCAATATCGTGACGTGATAAGATACTACCTATAACCATGGTCAAGTTATGGGCTTCCGATCGTAACCTCGGTCCACGGCCTGTCATAGCACGGTAGCCCAATCCAACTGTCACCCTCATTTCCCGTATTTCCCGTATTTCGTATTTATACTCGTATTTGGATTTTGGCATGTATTTTTATTTTTCTCAACTTGTAGAATTTCGGTATTTCTCGTATTTCGGATTTTGACATGGCTCGGTTTTAATTGGGATGGTTTGGTTTGGTTTGGATTATTATGTATTGGAACACCTTACCCTATGCTCCACCCTCAACACACCACAACCCACCCTCTTTATAATCCCCACCTAACACTCTCTCTCTCTTCATTACAACCTCCATTAATTTCTTCTTCTTCTTCTTCCTCCACACAAGAACACCCACCCCCTAGGCAAATGCACCTTGCCACCACATGAGAACCCTCTTTTATTTGTCCATTTGCTAGATTAGGACTTGGTGATCAACATTAGAACTTGGTATTTTGTGATTTGGAGTCCCCATGGTTCTAGATCTAAGTTTTCTCCATTTTCGGTTTTGTAGGGTTTTGATCTACTTAAGTTAGATTTTTATGGGTTTTGATGTTTCCTTGTGGAAGAGAGTTCAATTCCACCCTGGTTAGAACTTTGGAAATCTGGATTTGGAGTTCGGATGGCCAAGTTATGAGGTTTTGAAGTTTTGGAGCCATTGGAGCTTCTTCTCAGCCATGGAGAAGAAGACCCAGACCCTGCGTGCGTGTTTTTACGCGTACGTAGCCCTCTGCTTGCGTGCTTTTGCACGTACGCAGTTCTCTGGCGTGCGTAACTTTTCACGTATGCCGCTCCCTGCGTGCGTGACTTTTCACGTATGCTGCTCCCTGCTTGCGTGACTTTTCACGTATGCCGCTCCCTGCGTGCGTAACTTTTTACGTATGCCGCTTCCTGCGTGTATGACTTTTCACATATGCAGCTCTCCTGCGTGCGTGACTTTTCACGTATGCCGCTTCCTGCTTGCGTGACTTTTCACGTATGTCGCTCCCTGCGTGCGTGACTTTTCACGTATGCCGCTCCCTGCGTGCGTGACTTTTCACGTATGCCGCTCCCTACTTGCGTGACTTTTCACGTATGCCGCTCCCTGCGTGCGTGACTTTTCACGTATGCCGCTCCATGCTTGCGTAACTTTTCACGTATGTCGCTCCCTGCGTGCGTGACTTTTCACGTATGCCGCTCCCTGCGTGCGTGACTTTTCACGTATACAACTCTCCGGCGTACGTGACTTTTCACGTATGCCGCTCCCTGCTTGCGTGACTTTTCATGTATGCCGCTCCCTGCGTGCGTGACTTTTCACGTATGCCGCTCCCTGCGTGCGTGACTTTTCACGTATGTCGCTCCCTGCTTGCGTGACTTTTCACATATGCCGCTTCCTGCGTGCGTGACTTTTCACGTATGCAGCTCTCCTGCTTGCGTGACTTTTCACTTACGTAGCTCTCTTGCGTGCGTGACTTTTCCTCTCCTGCGTGCGTGACTTTTCACGTACGCAGCTCTCTTGCGTGCGTGACTTTTCCTCTCCTGTGTGCATGACTTTTCACGTATGCAGCTCTCCTGCGTGCGTGACTTTTCACGTATGCAGCTCTCCTGCGTGTGTGTCTTGTGCGTACGCTGCACCCTGAACCCCTTGCTTAACTCATTAGCTCTTGGAGTTTTGGTCTTATTTCTTTAAGCTTGGCTCTTCTATAGCCCTGTATATTGATATTTTATTAGATATTTTATGCCCATTTGTCATGAACTTGATTTTACTTAATATGTTTGGAATGACTATTGTACATGGCACGGTATGACAAGGAACTAGCATAACACGACAGTGACCCGTAGTGGTGCACTCATGACAAGACCAACCTGACATGATAGTGTCCCGTCGTGGCACACTCCCGACAAGTATCCTGACATGATTTATCTTGATAACTTAACTTGACCTGCCTTGACACCGTGGATGGTTCTTTCTTGCTTGCTTGTTAAATCCACTTGTCCTGTCTTGCATCATGTCTAGGATGGGACTCCTGAGTACCACGGTCAGGAGCACCTACTAAAATGAATTAAGGTTAATAACTAGAATAACTCAGTAGTCATGAAGAGATGACACAGCTACAGGCAATCCCGTTACCTGGGCGCTCTTGGGATCTGTAGCCTGCCGTCGAGTAGGGTACATTTCCAGCACACCGTCGCGTATTGTACCCTCTAAGTCACCTAAGGGTACATTTGTCTCTTGGACGATGTACCCACCTGAATTCAACCCCTAATTTTTGACCTGGATAACTTCGATTGTCTGCAGGGCTTGTGGCTGTGGAACAATCTCACTGCATCTTGTTAGTAATTAGGCCTGTGATAACCCTAGTTAGTTAAAGTAGTAAGCCGTAGTATCTGCTTGGCCGTGATTGATTGAATGAGGTATAACCAGTTTAGCCATGTCTTGATCCAGTACAAGATTGCTCCCTGTCTTGATTTCTTGTATTATTATCTTGCCGATAAATGGTGGGGAACCAAGTTCTGTTCAGACGAAGGGTTACAACTCCGGTCCTTGTTTGGTTTACGGGTTGTAACCTGGCTATCGGAATAGTTCCATGGTTATCTCGTCGTATATCATCCTGACATGTTTTCGTAATTCTAGTTTTAATATCAGATTTTTCTTGTGCTGATTGCTGGCTTTTGTTCTTATTTCGTGGCCCCCTTGTGGCACTTGCTCTTTCTGGGGTTGACCCAGCTGTTTTTGTGTGGCCAGATTTCGGAGCAGCTTCCGAGGATCTACCAAGCTTCCAGCCCAATGGTGGCGACTAGAAGGAACCCGGGCTACGAGTAGGTTTTCTATTTTGTTTCGCTCACTCTATTATAAAACTATTCTTTTGAGGCGTTTAGCCGACGAGCACCTGTTAGCTCGATGCACTTTTACTTATTGTCTGCCTACGGGCTGTAAACATGATTAACAAATCCTAGGGTTGATCATGTATGACTTAACTCTTGCTAGTCCTCGCATTTTGTATGACTAGCTTCATGATCAGCTGAATATGTAATATTTGGGACGCCTTATTATTGTATATTTAATGATCATACATCTTGCGACCTTACTTACTTGCCTGTGATTGAGACATTAGGCTTGTTCATGACCATAAGAGACTGTTGGCTTGTAGTAAACCCTCATATTTCTAGACAGCCGTGACCGTATATCGAGGTAGTTTCCATTTCAATATACGTAGCTGGCTATGTCTGCCCTCGCTCTCCAGTATTCTGGTTCTGGGGCGTGACACGGTTTAAGTGGCAGCCCATGCAGGTCTTGTAAATCAAGAAATGTGAGGGTTTACCGAATAGATGTCTCAATCAGTATTCGCCCTTGATCTCTGCCCGTATTTTCAAATCCCTAAAATTCTTGCCCTGATTACATGCTTGTATCATTGCTCTGTCCTGGTCCTCCCTTATTGTTTCCCTGTGTCGTCTTCCTCAGCAACACTGTACCTGACCCTGCCGATCAGCAAGGAGGAGCACCTCCCGTGGACCAGCAGCAACCCGGAGATCAAGCCCAGCATTCCGGAGTCGCCTCCAGAGTGATACCTTCTGGAGGAGAGTCATCAGTTCGGCCCATCCAGCCCGCAGAGCCAGATGATGGTACTTTAGTAGGCCTCATCAGAACCTTGATAGCTTCCCAGGATCGTCGAAGCGACGCCCTGCACCAGACAGTTCAAGATGCTTTGACCCGAGGCGGACATCCAGGGAACCAGGCGACGAACAGCTTCAAGCGATTGAACCCTCCTTTCTTCGACGGCACCGAGGATGCGATTATCGCAGATGCATGGCTTCAGGATACCGAGGTGATTCTGAAAGCAGCTAGGACACCCGAGAATGAGAAGGTGGCAGTGGTACGCCTGCAGTTGTTGGACTTAGCTCACAGTTGGTGGGCAGCACAAGCCATGGGATTAGTGGCACCTATTGCTTGGGCAGTGTTTAGAGAGAGATTCTAGACGAAGTATTTCGATGCTGTGGCTCGGTACGACCTGCAGACCAGATTTACCAACTTGAAGCAAGGAGGCAGAAAAGTCGACAGTTATGCATCGGAGTTTTCTAGACTCAGTAGGTTTGCCCCCACCTTGGTGGCGACCGAGTTTGATAGGGCCCAGCGGTTCCAGCAGGGACTGCATTTGGAGATCTTGTTGGCGGTTGAGCAGTTCGAGCACCAGACGTTCGATGCAGTCTTGAGAGCAGCTAGGAGGCATGAGTACACCTTCCAGAGGATCGTGGACAGGACCGGAAGTAGGAAGCGGTCCCACAGTCAGATGCACCAATCATCAGCTCCAGTCCCGGCAGCTAGGGGATTGACCATTGGAACTCCGAGACGGGCGGCCTCAGTAACGTTGGTTCAGCATTCGACCCCGATGTACCCGCAGCAGCAGAAGCAGAAGCAGACTTCCGCGATGGGATGTTCTCATTGCGGGAAGCCAGGGCATGTGGTGGCAGACTGTCGCAGGGCGCAGGGATTGTACCTGGCTTGTGGAGCAGCAGATCATAGGATAGGGGCTTGCCCGAATAGGGGTGGTTCATCAGCATCCAACCCTTCTAGCTCTTCGGTGAGAGGACCGGCCCCAGCACCAGTTCAGCAGCTGCAGTATCAGTCTTCGAGGCCCTTGCCGCCTCAGTCTCAAGCATTCCAGCAACAGCACCCCCAACAGTATGCACAAGCCCAAGCTCAGACCCAAAATAGGCAGAAAGGTTTCCAGCAGAGGTTTCCAGCAGCCAGAGGACAAGGTCAGGCCATGATGACGGCTATGGAAGAAGAAGTTGCACCAGGTGAGGTTGTGGCAGGTACTATTCTCGTCAACTCCTCTCCAGCGTCTGTATTATTTGATTCTGGTACATCACATTCATTTATGTTTGCACGATTCGCGACACGGATAGGATTGGAGCCCGAGTCATTATCAGTGAGGCTCAATATACTTACTGGTAATGGCCTTGTTGGAGTAGATCGAGTGTTTTCCTCGTGTCGGATCGTAGTTAGCGGTAGGGAGTTTTCCGCTAGATTCATAGAGTTTCCTATGGCATACTATGATGTAGTCCTAGGCATGGATTGGTTGAGGAACCAGTATGCTAGGATAGACTGCCATATTGGCAGAGTTGTCTTTAGTATCCCCGGCGAGCCAGAGTTTTCATTTTCCAGAGGCTCAGTGGAGCCATCTTCTCCAGCATTGCGGATGGCAGTAGTAGCAGTGCAGTTACCCCGGATAGTTGAAGAGTTTCCAGATGTCTTCCCAGAGGAGCTTCCAGGGATGCCGCCGGAGCGGGAGATTGAGTTCACTATAGACTTGATTCCCGGGACAGCACCAGTATCAGAGTGAGTCTACAGGATGGCGCCTTCAGAGTTAGAAATTTTATACAAGATGATTGAAGAACTGAGGACCAAGGGATTCATCCGTGCAAGTGGATCGCCTTGGGGAGCCCCGATGCTTCTTGTGAAAAAGAAGAATGGTACGTCCAGGCTATGTGTTGATTATCGTACCTTGAATTCGGTGACAATCAAGAACAGATACCCTCTTTCGAGGATAGATGACTTGTTTGATCAGCTCAGAGGGGCTTCAGTGTTTTCGAAGATCGACTTGCGGTCGGAATACCACCAGATCAGAGTCAGAGAGCAGGACATCCCGAAGACAACATTCAGATCGAGGTATGGACATTGGGAGTTCCTTGTTATGCCATTTGGAGCGACCAAAGTGCCGGCCGTATTCATGGACCTCATGAATCGCATTTTCATACCTTACTTGGATCAATTTGTGATCGTGTTCCCAGATGACATCCTGGTTTACAGTAAGAGTGAAGCAGAGCAAGAGCAGCATCTCAGAGTCGTCCTCCAGACGCTTAGGGAGCATCAGTTGTACGCCAAGTTCAGTAAATACGAGTTCTGGCTCGATCGTATATCATACTTGGGTCACATCATTACCCGAGGAGGAGTGGAAGTGGATCCCTAGAAGATTGTGGCTATCGAGTCATGGCCGGTACCCAGCTCAATGGCAGAGGTTCGCAGCTTCCTTGGATTGGCCGGCTACTACCGGCGGTTCATTTCAGATTTCGCAAGGATTTCAACACCGATGACCCAGTTGACCCGTAAGGATGTGCCGTTTGTTTGGACAGCAGAGTGTCAGAAATCATTTGAGAAGTTGAAGCGAGGTTTGATAACGACTCTCATTCTCACCCTTCCAGATGGGACCGGAGGATTCACAGTTTATTGCGACGCTTCAGGCAGAGGATTGGGGTGTGTCTTGATGCAGCATGGGAAGGTAATATCTTATGCGTCACGCCAACTACGTGATCATGAGAAGAATTACCCGACCCACGACTTAGAATTGGCGGCGGTAGTGTTTGCTTTGAAGTTGTGGATACACTACTTGTACGGACATAGAGTGGAGATCTTTACTGATCATAAGAGCCTGAAGTATGTTTTCACCCAGAAGGACTTTAATATGCGGCAGAGAAGATGGCTCGAGCTACTGGTAGACTATGATGTGGATTTGCAGTATCATCCCAGGAAGGCCAAAGTTGTAGCAGATGCATTGAGCAGGAGAGCCGGAGTTTATCTCCTGACGGCGCAACCAGAATTATTGGCAGATCTTTAGAAGATGGGAATTAAAGTGGTTCTTCCAACCAGCGTGGCATTGATGGCCAGCTTACAGGTTCAGTCCAGCATAGTTGAGAGAATCCGGGTGGCGCAGTCAACAGATTCCAAGATCCAGCGACTCAGAGCAGAGTGTGAAGCAGGAAGAAGGCCAGAGTTATGTATCCATAAAGATGGTACACTTCGGTACGGCACTCGTCTTTGTGTACCCAGTGAAGATATCAGACAGAAAGTCATGGCAGAAGCCCACAGTTCACAATATTCTATTCATCCGGGTGGTACGAAGATGTACCGTGATATTCGTCAGCATTTCTGGTGGAATGGCATGAAGAGGGAGATAGCCCGGTTTGTCTCTCGGTGTTTGGTTTGCCAACAGGTTAAAGCTGAACATCAGAGGCCCGCTAGACTTCTTCAACCCTTACCGATCCTAGAATGGAAATGGAAACATATAACCATGGATTTCGTGACCGGATTGCCCAGATCTCCGGCCGGCAGAGATGCTATTTGGGTAATTGTGGACAGGCTTACCAAGGTGGCACACTTTCTCCCATTCAGAGTTGGACAGTCGACGATGCAGTTAGCAGAGATGTATCTCAGGCAGATCGTCAGGCTTCACGGTGTGCCAGTCAGCATCACCTCGGATAGGGATTCAAGATTCACATCACACTTTTGGCGCAGCTTGCAGAAGAGTTTGGGAACTCGCCTTCAATTCAGCTCAGCTTATCACCCGCAGACGGATGGTCAGTCAGAACGCACAATCCAGACCCTTGAAGATATGTTGAGATCCTGTACCCTTGACTTCGGTGGTTCATAGGAGAATCATCTGCACCTGGTGAAATTCTCGTACAACAATAGTTTTCAGGCCAGTATCCAGATGGCACCCTTCGAGGCTCTTTATGGCAGGAAGTGCAGATCCTCGCTAGCATGGAACGATGTCGGAGAGAGGCAGATGCTCGGACCCGAATTGATTTCCCAAACGGTTGAAGTGGTCAGGAGGGTCAGAGATCACCTCCGAGTTGCCTAGGACCGCCAGCGCCATTGGGCCGATGCTCATCGGCGTCCCTTAGAATTTGCTGTCGGCGACCATGTATTCTTTAGGATCTCGCCTAACCGCGGCGTCATTCGCTTTGGCGTGCGGAGAAATCTTAGTCCTAGGTATATAGGGCCGTTCGATATTCTAGAGCGAGTAGGAGATGTATCCTATCGTCTCGCTCTTCCGCCGTCGCTAAGTGAGGTGCATGATGTATTCCATGTGTCCAATTACGACGGTATATTTCGGACCCGAGCCACATCCTAGACCATTCGGAATTGGTTGTTGGTACCAACCTTTCGTATGAGGAGAGGCCCGTGTCTATATTGGACCGAAGGGAGAAGATACTCAAGAACAAGACTATTAAATTAGTCCGTGTTGCTTGGGGTCATCACTCTCTAGGTGAGTCAACGTGGGAGCGTGAGGACGACATCCGATCGCGATATCCCTACCTGTTTGACTCGTGAGGTATAATATCTTTCTTATGCCTTACGTTTTCCCTTCCTTGCTTGCATTGTATGATTGTATGATTGAACTGCTTAGTATAACTTGCCTGTGCTTAATGTAGCTTGTCGTGACAATCTCTAGCTCCTTGATTAAATTCCGAGGATGGAATTCTTCTAAGGTGGGTAGAGTTGTCACCCTCATTTCCCGTATTTCTCGTATTTCGTATTTATACTCATATTTGGATTTTGGCATGTATTTTTATTTTTCTCAACTTGTGAAATTTTGATATTTCTCGTATTTCGGATTTTGACATGGCTCAGTTTTAATTGGGATGGTTTGGTTTGGTTTGGTTTATTATGTATTGGAATACCTTACCCTATGCTCCACCCTCAACACACCACAACCCACCCTCTTTATAATCCCCACCTAACACTCTCTCTCTTCATTACAACCTCCATTAATTTCTTTTTCTTCTTCTTCCTCCACACAAGAACACCTACCCCCTAGGCAAGTGCACCTTGCCACCACATGAGAACCCTCTTTTATTTGTCCATTTGCTAGATTAGGACTTGGTGATCAACATTAGAACTTGGTATTTTGTGATTTGGAGTCCCCATGGTTCTAGATCTAAGTTTTCTCCATTTTCGGTTTTGCATGGTTTTGATCTACTTAAGTTGGATTTTTATGGGTTTTGATGTTTCGTTGTGGAAGAGAGTTCAATTCCACCCAAGTTAGAACTTTGGAAATCTGGATTTGGAGTTCGGATGGCCAAGTTATGAGGTTTTGAAGTTTTGGAGCCATTGGAGCTTCTTCTCAGCCATGGAGAAGAAGACCCAGACCCTGCGTGCGTGTTTTTACGCGTACGCAACTCTCTGCTTGCGTGCTTTTGTACGTACGCAGTTCTCTGGCGTGCGTGACTTTTCACGTATGCAACTCTCCTGCGTGCGTGACTTTTCACGTATCCCGCTCCCTGCTTGCGTGACTTTTTACGTATGCTGCTCCCTGCATGCGTGACTTTTCACGTATGCCGCTCCCTGCTTGCGTGACTTTTCACGTATGCCGCTCCCTGCGTGCGTGACTTTTCACGTATGCCGCTCCCTGCGTGCGTGACTTTTCACGTATGCAGCTCTCCTGCGTGCGTGACTTTTCACGTATGTCGCTCCCTGCTTGCGTGACTTTTCACGTATGCCGCTCCCTGCGTGCGTAACTTTTCACGTATGCCGCTCCCTGCGTGCGTGACTTTTCACGTATGCCGCTCCCTGCTTGCGTGACTTTTCACGTATGCCGCTCCCTGCGTGCGTGACTTTTTACGTATGCCGCTCCCTGCGTGCGTGACTTTTCACGTATGCAGCTCTCATGCTTGCGTGACTTTTTATGTACGCAGCTCTCTTGCGTGCGTGACTTTTCCTTTCGTGCGTGTGTGACTTTTCACGTACGCAGCTCTCTTGCGTGCGTAACTTTTTCTCTCCTGCGTGCGTGACTTTTCACGTATGCAGCTCTCCTGCGTACGTGACTTTTCACGTATGCAGCTCTCCTGCGTGCGTGTCTTGTGCGTACGCTGCACCCTGAACCCCTTGCTTAACTCATTAGCTCTTGGAGTTTTGGTCTTATTTCTTTAAGCTTGGCTCTTCTATAGCCCTGTATATTGATATTTTATTAGATATTTTACGCCCATTTATCATGAACTTAATTTTACTTAATATGTTTGGAATGACTATTGTACATGGCACGGTATGACAAGGAACTAGCATAACACGACAGTGACCCATAGTGGTGCACTCCTGACATGACCAACCTGACATGATAGTGGCCCGTCGTGGCACACTCCCGACAAGTACCCTGACATGATTTATCTTGATAACTTAACTTGACCTGCCTTGACACCGTGGGTGGTTCTTTCTTGCTTGCTTGTTAAATCCACTTGTCCTGTCTTGCATCATGTCTAGGATGGGACTCCTGAGTACCACGGTCAGGAGCACCTACTAAAATGAATTAAGGTTAATAACTAGAATAACTCAGTAGTCATGAAGAGATGACACAGCTACAGGCAATCCCGTTACCTGGGCGCTCTTGGGATCTGTAGCCTGCCGTCGAGTAGGGCACATTTCCAGCACACCGTCGCGTGTTGCACCCTCTAAGTCACCTAAGGGTACATTTGTCTCCTCGACGATGTACCCACCTGAATTCAACCCCTAATTTTCGACCTGGGTAACCTGGATGGTCTGCAGGGCTTGTGGCTGTGGAACAATCTCACTGCATCTTGTTAGTAATTAGGCCTGTGATAACCCTAGTTAGTTAAAGTAGTAAGCTGTAGTATCTGCTTGGCCGTGATTGATTGAATAAGGTATAACCAGTTTAGCCATGTCTTGATCTAGTACAAGATTGCTCCCTGTCTTGATTTCTTGTATTATTATCTTACCGATAAATGGTGGGGAACCAAGTTCTGTTCAGACGAAGGGTTACAACCCCTGTCCTTGTTTGGTTTACGGGTTGTAACCTGGCTATCGGAATAGTTCCATGGTTATCTCGTCGTATATCATCCTGACATGTTTTCGTAATTCTAGTTTTAATATCAGATTTTTCTTGTGCTGATTGCTGGCTTTTATTCTTATTTCGTGGCCCCCTTGTGGCACTTGCTCTTTCTGGGGTTGACCCAGCTGGTTTTGTGTGGCCAGATTTCGGAGCAGCTTCCGAGGATCTACCAAGCTTCCAGCCCAATGGTGGCGACTAGAAGGAACCCGGGCTACGAGTGGATTTTCTATTTTGTTTCGCTCACTCTATTGTAAAACTATTCTTTTGAGGCGTTTAGCCGACGAGCACCTGTTAGCTCGATGCACTTTTACTTACTGTCTGCCTACGGGCTGTAAACATGATTAATAAATCCTAGGGTTGATCATGTATGACTTAACTCTTGCTAGTCCCCGCATTTTGTACGACTAGCTTCATGATCAGCTGAATATGTAATATTTGAGACGCCTTATTATTGTATATTTAATGATCATACATCTTGCGACCTTACTTACTTGCCTGTGATTGAGACATTAGGCTTGTTCATGACCATAAGAGACTGTTGGCTTGTAGTAAACCCTCATATTTCTAGACAGCCGTGACCCTATATCGAGGTGGTTTCCATTTCAATATACGTAGCTAGCTATGTCTGCCCCCGCTCTCCAGTATTCTGGTTCTGGGGCGTGACACCAACAACCAAACAAGGACATGAATTGGAACACGCACCATGACAGTCCATGTTCCTCGGCTACTAACGGAAGGTACAAGGCACAAGCAAGTCTTTTTTTATGCGGCCAATTATTTCTACGACTTTCTATATTAGGCAGGGTTATCTATGCAATGCTGATTATAGGAATTCTCATATCGTGTCGTATCCAGCAGGGCTAGCCAAACCATGTTATATACACGTAGCATATTGATTTTGCATCGGTCCTTCGAAATGCTACCAAGCGAAACATATAACACATAGCACATCGGAGTCGGATATAGTCATCCACTATAGGCATAATAAACTTTATCCATGGCGACCAACCCGACACGTTAGGTCGGACCTGGGGTGGCTAGTATGACACGACCTCGAGATTCTTTCCCTCCCAATGCTTCTACTTCTTAAGTTGCCTAATTCAAACCCTAGGTTGGTCTTGGATTCACATGTCGTGGCCACATGTTCGTCCCCCAGTTATCGTACACTACTACGAGTACCCTAAGTAAAAATTTGCATTGACTCGTGCAGTCCCATGTATGGATCCCTTCTTAGAGTAATGCATTACGCAACACACCACGTCATTGCCACTGACCATTTATCATGTATGTGCTGGAGCTTTGGATGTACTGACATATAACGAGTAGGAACTCTTAGCTCGTGGGTTAGCACGTCAGTGCCCACGTAGATTGTACCTCAGTACATATGAAGAATATACCAGCACATACACAAGTAGTCAGGTCGAAAATGAAGATCAAGTCACATAGTCATTAGAGAGCTACTAGGCATGTAAGTCACTTAGGCATATAGGCGCGTGGGCCAAACATGCAAAGCGTACGTGGATAAGAAGCGTGCATGCACGCAGAGCGTACAGAAGAGGCAGCGCACGAAGGATGGCACGACACGCGAAATGCACAAACCAACTGCATGGGGCACGGGTCAGCAGCGTACGGAACGCACGGACAGGTGCACACGGGGCGCACGAACGAGAAGCACGCAGGACGAGTGGGTGAACAGTGCCGGGGCGGCTGCACGATGGGCGCATAAACCAGCGACGCGCGCAGACGAGCAGCGTGCGGGGCGCGCGAACCAACAACGCACAGACAGGTGCGCATAGACGAGCAACATACGGGGTGCACGAACCAGCGGCGCACGAAAAGGCAGATGCGGACGAGCAGTGCGCGGGCTGCGCGCGGGCGTCGTCATCCCCGACCAGCAGCAAGTTTCGGCTATGGAGTATTTGAAAACTTCCAATGTCCCTAACTTGGGCCATAGGACTCAGAATTGGGCGAAATAAAGGTCAAAATTAAATGAAATCAAAATTTCTACAGCATAAAACCATTAGTTTTCGAAAACAACCAAGTTTGATAGATCAAAATCCCAAAAAAAAACCCTTAAATCCTAGTTTTAGAATCTTAGATCTACACAATAATAGCCATTAAAACCAAAAACTACTCCTAGTACTAAACATGTAGAGAATTGAGAGATGAACATTTTAGACTAATAACATCAAAAAATAAAAATGCATAAACCTCCTCTTTTGAGCAAGTTGTACTTGCCTAAAATGGTGGTTGAGGAAAATAAATAAAAAGTTATAAGGAGAGAGAAAGGGGAAGAGAATATATATTGTAGGGTTAGCGGTCCTCATGAAAACCCTAATCCTAAGCATGCTCTAACCATTTAACTAATGACATGATTAAAGGCTACATGCTACAACTAATAAATAATTATTTAAATGGTGCACATGTACGAATACCGGATACCATATACAGGAATCAAGAAGGCAAATACGTATATCGGGAACGGGGAGTGACAGAAAGAAGGAGGATAGAAAGGCTACTTTGCTGGGGTGACAAAAATTACTGTTGCTCAAAGCAAGATTCGCCTTTATAGGATCGTTTTCAGAAACCAGCAAGTTCTCAAAGAACTTCTGGAACGCTAGTTAGTCAACTTTTTGTGACTCGAACGGGATTCCTGGACACTAGGACTCCTTTTTCTCTCTTCTTTGGTGCATCTCACAAAGGAGGCCCAGGGGGCTCTATTTATAGAGTTGAGTGAGACTTCACCATTTCTCCTATCCGATGTGGGACTAAAATTCAATAGTCAAAAATAGAGTTTGATATTTTAGATCATCCCACAATCACATAGTCGAGTGCCAGTCCACGCCTACCCTCCGAACTCACGTCCGTGCATGCACGAGGCATCCTGGAGTCCGTGTCCAAGTCCGAGTCCGAACGATAAAAATTAACTTGCTTCCTTATTGGAATTAATCATTTTTTCTTCTAGAAAAATACTCCCACATGGCACCCGCTTGTGCCCCACCACACCTCATGTACATACCTCAACACAAGCAAAGCATTATATTGAGATACTCACCATTTGGTGTAGCTGATATAAAGAAAAAAATACCATACAATCAGCTCTTCCATGAGAGGCCACCAAACACATACATGTGGATTGTATGTCCTTGTGTTCTTGATGTGGTGATGGACAATCAAAGTCAATACTCCATTTGCTCGATCAAATAAAAGATTGTCGATATATTCACATAATCATTTTGTACTTCTCATATTTTGTATTTCTGTGTAATAAGTTGGACATGTATATGATATATGGTTTTTTCTATGGGCACCACCAAAAATGTTTGGGGGCAGCCTTTATTTGGGGACAGCCCAAGAAGGTGAAAAAATTGCTAGGGGGCACCCAAAATTTGCTAGGGGCAGTCCAACCCCCCAAACCAAAAATTTAACTCTCATTTTCATTCTTCACTCTCTCTCCTCAAGAAGAAAAGAAAAAGCACTCTTCCTCTCCCTCTCCTAAACCCTAATTTCTTCTTTTCTACCACTCCATTCTCAATCCCTCCACGAAGATTCTCGAAGAGATGACACGCAAGTCAAAACAACCGGAATCTAGGTACGTTCTTCCCTATTTTCTTCAAGATTTTTGTACATTATATTTGAAACCCTAGAATTTGTTTAATTTTTGAAAAAGTTTTGATAAAATAGGTTTATAATCTCTTGCACGTTATCTTACCTAATTTTTGAACACAAGAAACCCCAATTTTATGTTGAAACCCTAATCCTCTAGAACACGACAAACTAGGATGTCGTTGTGGCAGTTCGGGTTCACAACAGTAGGACTGCCAGGCATGTGGCAGTCCTAATGAAAATTAGGACTGCCACAGTCCTGGCAGTCCTCTTGTGAAAGAGGACTGGCAGGACTGTGGCAGTCCTAATTTTCATTAGGACTGCCACATGCCTGGCAGTCCTACTGTTATGACATATGGGGGTGGGTAACTGCATACTGTTTCTATTATTTAATAAGTGTATGTTGTCATGCAGTCCACCGGCCGCTAACAAAAGAATACGGCCCACCGCATCAAAGAGGAAGGAACGTACGGGACGTCCTCTCGAGCGTCCGATAACAATTACCGAACCGGCGCCCGAAGCTCGATCTCGGACATTGCCACCGGCACGTCAAGCTCGGTCGAAGCAACGAGCTCCTACTCCTATGTCTCCTTCCGACGACGACGACGATGACGACGTGCCAAAGTGACACTTGTGTCGCGGTGGCCAACGAGCTTGATCGCATCGACAACGTGGTCGACTTCCCCTTCATGAACAATAGGGAGTCTCGTTCAAAGGCCCGGCATGATATGTAGATGGATTTGGATATTTTTTTTGTTTCAAACTTAAGTTGGATGTGGAATAGTTACATAAATTATTGGGGATATTTTGCTTGTTTGAACTAAATTTGGATGTGGAATGTTCGGGACTAAGTAGTTGTGATGAATTATTGTAGTTGTGATGAATTATTGTGATGATTGGATTATTAAGTTTCTCTTTTGTGATGAATCTTAAGTTGTGAAAAATTATTGTTGTTTATGTACTTGTGATGAATTGTTGTTTTTTATGTACAGAGTATCTGTATCAGGACTGCTAGCACCCTGGCAGTCCAAAACTTAAATAGGACTGCCATGGGGGTGGCAGTCCAAACTATCAAACTCTGTGACAATTCAGTTCACACATGAAAAATCATCACAGAGTATTAGAGTTAGGACTGCCACACCCATGGCAGTCCTACACTGAAGTAGGACTGCCAGGGAGCTGGTAGTCCTAACTAAAACTTGATGTTATAGCAAGTTTTAGTTAGGACTGCCAGCTCCCTGACAGTCCTACTTCAGTGTAGGACTGCCAATGGGGTGGCAGTCCTAACTCTAATATTCTGCAGCAAGAAACCACACAAGAAATCAAGATTGTACTCAGCTAATGCAGCCAGCAGAAATACTTCCAGTTAGTTTCTGGTCATTGTTGCCGCCATAAATTTCCCAAAACACCTCAACAGAATTTAGATCACATGATTCACATGTCATCGTCGCCACCATCATTTTGTAGTTGGAACAAGTATATTAAATTGCGAAGCGGACATATACTCTCGAAATTACAATTAATAAAAATGAGGGTAAACATTATATATCCAAAAAAAGATGATAGTTGTGTCACTGTCAGAGAGATCTACTTATTTTACATCACTTTCTATATTCTGCTCACATAGGATTCATCCTACAGGCCTCCAAGTCAAAAAGTTCAAATGTTTTACATGATGTCTTGCCAAGTTGGACTTGCATAAAGACGCAACTGAGATTTAGCATTTCTCCTTAAAAGCAATGGTCTATCGAACACATGCGCCACCATTTGAAGTGATCACATCCTGTAGTTTGCTACCTGTAACAAGGAGAGATTTTAGAATCATCAGGCTCTCTTTTGGACTCATAATTTACATGTTGTCATGACGTTATGATTATGTTTGCAAGCACAAGAACAGCTTGTAGCATATTATCACCAACAGAGTCAGAAAATGAGTTATAAAAGTCTCTGCACCTAGAAAATTTCAAACACCTTTACTGACTAAAACTTTGCATTCAGGTATCATAGACTAGGACTGCCAGAGTTGTGACAGTCCTTCACAAAAGAAGGACTGCCAGGACCCTGGCAGTGCATATGTAGGACTGTCAAGGTCCTGGCAGTCCTTCTTTTGTGAAGGATTGCCACAACCCTGGCAGTCCTAGTCTATGATCGGGACTGCCAGAGTGTTGGCAGTCCTCTGTGTCACAACACAAATTTTAACCCGATGACAAGTTAAAATGTAGTTACCAAGTGGGCTTCCGATACATCAAAGTTGTCTTCGGACGTTGCGGGAACGTGTTCTTCGGACGTGGCGGGAACATTTGATGATCCCGGTTGATCCATATTCAATTTTTTCTACATTAAACACATAATTCAACTTTTATATGTGAAATTCTTGTTTAAAATATTAAACATATTTTTGTTCGATGGTTACCAATAAATTGGAGAAGTCAATGACCTAGAGTTGAGGGAGAGAACAATTTGAAAAAAATGTAGGAAGAAAAGAAAAGAGTTGGGGTTTAAATTCTTTGACCTAAGAGAAGAAGAGAAGAAAAGAGTTGAGGGAGAAAAGAAAAGAGAAGAAGGAGAGAGAAAATGAAAAGAAAAATTGGTATTTATACCTTTGCTTGGGCTAGCCCCTAGCAAAAAAATTTGATGGCAAATTTGTAATATTTTTGAACTATTTTAGGCTAGCCCCTAGCAAAAAGGGTGGTGCCAAAAAACCATGATATATATGTTACACTTAATGGAGAGTGCTAGTGTATGACCTAATGGACTTTAGGACAATTTTTTCATTGTTGGTATATGCTATAGTAACAAAATTACAATGATGAGTATAGTGCTGTTTGTTTACAAATCATCTGCGAGTAATAGCAGGATATATGATTTAAGCTAACAAAGTTTTGCTTCCTGATGACATTCTAGTCTTGTGAAGAACATCTTTAACCTGTAGGAATATGCTTGATGTTTTAGTTATGATCTACGTGTGATGTCTCATCTGTGTGTTCGAGCTATAGTTTCAGTGTTAAAATAGAGACTGGACGGGTCACAATGTTTTGACATATTAATATATTTCTAATAGCACAACGTCAACCACTGAGTCGATATGTCCGAGTGGTTAAGGAGACAGACTTGAAATCTGTTGGGCTTCGCCCGCGCAGGTTCGAACCCTGCTGTCGACGATTTATTTTTGTTTCTAAATTTTTTTTTTTGGTATGTATAGACAATGAGAGAATATCTCCCCGTATAAAAGGGAGATTGTAAGAGAGGTTTAACGAAATAAAATATTAATAATAAGAGTGAACGCAAAAAGTTGTTGTCTAGGAACATTTTGAGACAAATCTCACATTAAAAAAAATGCAACATAGGAATAAGATGCATGTATTCCACCGACATCTGACGAGTTTTCAGAATTAGGAACTCATGAGTTCCTCTACGATTTTTGTACATCATACCACCAGTGTTTTATTTTAGTTACGTTAACTATCCCTATGTTTTACACTTATTACAGAAACTATTCCTACTTTGAAACTAATTACGCGGACCACCCCTATAGTTTCTATTTTCTATAAAAATATAACACCAACTACCCCTATGTTTTATAAAATTTCTAAAGGAAAGGGATGGTGAGTGTAATTAGTTTCAAATAGGAGTAGTCTCTGTAATACTCATGAAACATAGGGGGGGTTGGTGTATTTATTTCTTTATTTTATTTTTTGTTTGATTTTGAAATATGTAACAATTAAATAATAAATAAATTCTAAAAATTTGATATTTTATGCTATGGAATGCTAGTGTTTTGTGTCGTTCAAATAATACCTAAAGATCAGTCCTCCCTAATTTTAGAGGCTAGCTCTGCCACTACATATAATTGAACTTTTCATGTTGTCCAATGGTACTGAATTTAACATTTAAGATGCCTTCTTCCCATTCGGGTAGAATGCTATTGAGTTGTAAAGATATTCAGTAAAATAATTATCAAGCTAAGACCACTGAAGAAAATGGAGTGGAGTAACTTTGCATAACTTCCAATGAACATAGCCAGAAGCGTATCTTGAAAATGATGACTCGCCTCTCGAAATGGTTGTACTTTACAACCATTTGAACAATAGAGACACATTACATGACCGGCCCTTCGGACAAGATGAGCATGTTCAAGCTTTGGCATGATTGTCTTGGTCCCCGGGTCGAGACTTGATGCGTCATATTCTTAAATCTATACACGAGCATAACTTTAACAATTGCAAGGATCTCATATATATATATATATATATATATATATATATATATATATATATATATATATATATATACTTCAACACTCCTTTTTTTATTAATCAAGGCTCAAAATGCCGAAGCCTGAAACGTATATATATATATATATATATATACATATATATATATATATATATATATATATACTTCAACACTCCTTTTTTTATTAATCAAGGCTTCGGCATTTTGAGCCTTGATTAATAAAAAAAGGAGTGTTGAAGTATATATATATATATATATATATATATATATATATATATATATATATATATATATATATATATATATATATATATATATATATATATATATATACAATCATCATGCGGATCATTTAAATATTTCATGGTATTTGTTGATGCATCGACTTGCTGATCACATATATGCTTGTTGTCTACAAGAAATTCTACATTTGCAAAACTCCTGACTTAACTAATCAAGATGTGAGCTCACCATCCATATTATCAGATAAAATCTATAATATTTATTAATGCCAGAGAATTCACGTCAAAATTTGATTTCTATTGGATGTCCCTTGGGATTGAAGATAAACATTTAGTTTTCTATGTCCAAAACAGTCTTGCAAAAGTATTTATTAAATGTATTCAGTCGATCGCTAGGACTTTCGTGATGCTCACCAAACTTTATGTTTCTACTGGGGCTATACAATATTGCATACATGCATTTTGGTTTGTCTGATGCCCCTTGCCACCCAATCTTATTGGTGTTATAGTTTGTTACTTGATGCAAACCTGACATTTCATACTTCGTATTTTTTTTTTAGTGTGCAATATGTGGCAGTTGAGCCGCTGCAACGTATCAAAATTGTCCCTCGAAGAAAGATGAGAATGGGTGTTTATAAGGCACTTCAATTTTTACTCAGGGCTAGTCCATTTTAAACATTGTATTATTTACAAGTTTGCCATTGAAAAAATTTACTCAACGCACTTCAATTTTTACTCAGGACATGTGTAACTAAAGACTGCCCAAATTTCTGGCAGTCCAACATACAGTTAGGACTGCCAGAAAAGTGGACAGTCCTAACTCACATCATGTGTAAAAAAGGACTGTCCACTTTTCTGGCAGTCCTAACTGTATGTTGGACTGCCAAAAAAATGGGCAGTCCATTGTTACACATGTTATGCCAATGGACTGCTCATTTTTCTGGCAGTCCAACATACAGTCAGGACTGCCAGAAGAATGGGCAGTCCTGGACGACACAAAATTTCGTACCTTGTTTGCGAGAAAGGTTTGGGGGCCATCGTTCTCCTTGAAAGAGAGAAGAAGACGTGAAGAAGAAGAGGAAGATGATGAAGATGCTCGGCTGCAGTGGTGGAGAATGGAGTTAGAGTTTAGGGTTTAGGAGGAAGAAGAAGAGAGAAGTTAGGGTTTAGGATGAGAGAGAAGTATTTTGGCAAATGAGAAATGAAATTTGTGTTGGGGGGGGGGGGGATTACTTTGGGACAGCCCAAGATCAAAAAAATGGGCTGTCCTGAGTAAAATCCAAAAAATTTTGGGCTAGCCCCAATCCGGACTAGCCCTGAGTAAAAATTGAAGTGCCCTTATAAACACCCATGAGAATCTATGTCAATTATGATTATCTATCGATTATTTGCTATTTAGAGCACTTGAATTCTCTTTACTAGAATATTTGTGAATTGTCACCTTGATGAGACAGTCTTCCGATCTTTAAGAGGGAGATAAGAACGTCAACATTTTTGAAGAACGATGCGAATTAACATGGTCAGAACCCATTGTCTCATCTCGATACACTACTACAAAAAATAGTCTTTATTGACGGATTTTCACTGTCAAGAAATGGTTTTGATGACGATTCATATTATGTACATGTATGCCAATGACAAGAAAGTCTCACTTTATCTTTGATAGTTTTGAAACTTATTTATTGACATTTATTATTGACAGATTTAAGCCGTCAAGAACTGTCAAGTTATATAGTTGACATAAGAAACGTCAACATAAAGTTTCCTTTACTAATTTGGTATATTATGAAAGACATATTTAATTTTATATATATATATATATATATATATATATATATATATATATATATATATATATATATATATATATATATATATATATATATTTTCTTATAAAAATATATATATATATATATATATATATATATATATATATATATATATATATATATATATATATATATTCTCATATTCTATCTGATCTTTTTTTTTTCTTGTTAAGAACTAAAACAATAAATTATATTGTCCAAACATAACACGAGACATGAAATTAAGACCATAGTTAATAAAATAAATTGATGAGAAAAGCATATTTTCAATATGACAAATAATTACTGACACCAACAAACATCCAAAATAACACATCCCACAAATATATAATTCAAGTACTTCCAAATAAGTGGTTTGAAGAAAATAAAAAGGATGAAGATCGAAGAAGAAGAAAGAAAAGGAAACTACAAACATAATCCAACTAGAAGATCAGATGAAGGAAGAATGCTATTGCTAAGGCCATCAGGTTGAACGAGGAGAATGATCAATTCCATGAAAACCTAAGAGAGGATGAAAGAAGATTACAAAATACTATACATGAAATATGAAACAACATAAGGATAGCTTCATAGAAAAATTCATTTTTGTTTCACACATTATTGTTGAAGGATAGCTTAACTAGAAACTAAATATACCTCTATTCAAGTGGCAAGTGCAGACTTCCAGTAGTGCTATCTAAATTTTCCTAAACAATTGCCTTTGATTCCACCAAATATTTGGACGCACAGGGAAATAAATGTATATGTACCAAGTAAAAATAACTAAAACATTAATCTAGAAAACAACATGGGATAGGAGATGGCTGGATAAAAAAAATTCATAACCACTAGTGTTGTTCAGAAAAATCATGGTTTGTTCAAAGCAGAGAGTTTTAAGGTTTTAACTCTGTAAGGGTATACTAGTGTAATTTAGCCAAAAAAAGGAACATCAACGAAGATATATATATATATATATATATATATATATATATATATATATATATATATATATATATATATATATACAAAAATGCTATTTGGCTCCCAAAAAAATTGGGTGATACCATCTTCCATTATGTGGCATATGACATGGCTGATGACATCACAGTTGACATGACAAAATTAAACATTAAAACTAGTATTAAAATTAATATTAATATCAAATTAACGTTAACATTAATATTAAAATTAATATTAACATTAACATTAATATTAAAATTAAAATTAACATTAATATTGTAATTAACATTAATATTAACTTTAATATTAACATTAAAATTAAATTTAACATTAAATTAAAATTAGCATAACATTAATATTAATATTAACATTAACATTAACATTAACATTAACATTAATTAACATGAACATTAATTTTAACATTAACATGAAAATTAATATTAACATTAAATTAAAATTAGCATTAACATTAACAATAAAACTTTTTGGGTAATTAATTTTTTGGGTTAAAATATGACATGTCAGCTGCCATTTCACTTGCTACGTCAGATGCCACATAATGGGAGCTGACATCACCCAAAAATTTTGGGAGCCAATATATATATATATATATATATATATATATATATATATATATATATATATATATATATATATATATATATAAAAATATATATATATATATATATATAAGAAGGTAATTATTGCGAACGCTCCAACCGGAAATCGATCTCCTGACCACTCGGGCCGCATGCCTCACCACTACCACTAGGCTAGAGGGTCATTGGCTTCCTAGTAGGGCACGGGTTTGTGTCGATATGGAAATAGACAAGCCCCCTCTAAGGCAAATTCGGATATTCCCCCCAATGGGCGCAGCTTTTGGCAAGCCGTAGAATATGAATCTGTTCCGGCCTACTGTAACAGATGCCGACATTAGGTGCACGAAGCTCTAGAGTGCAAAGCGTTCCAGTCCCATGACAGTCCGAATGCTTCCGCTGCTTCGGACCTGGCTGGGGAGAAAGCCGCCGCTCATGAGGTGCAGGACCAGGTCGGGCAGGGGGGCGAGGCAGCTCCCTGTTCTTCTGTCCCCTTGGCGTTTCCCCCTCCAACAGATAAAGGTAAGTCCCCTTTGGTTGTGGTGCCTCCTTCTCTGGCTCCCAGTTTCCTGACATGGTGTAGATCCTAATAGTGTGCGTCAAGAGGGTGGCTGAGCTCCCCTTCTACATGAGGCAGAGGGAGGCTACGACGTTGTGGACTCACGTGTGGTGGGCGGCCTGCCACCTAGGCCCCCTGGCATCCACTCCGGTTCAGAAGGAGGCGGACTAGCAGTCTCCATGTCTGCGCCTTACACCTTTCCGAACCCCGAACTTCTTCGGTCCCCTACCATTCCCCCTCTCCTCTAGCTAGTTGAGGCACCTCCTTCCCCCTCTCCTCTGCTTGAGGTACTTCCGGCTATGGTTGCATCCTCGTCCGCGTCCCTTCCTAGCAGGAAGGTCCCTTTGGATTCCTCATTGGCTTTCGGGTCTCACAGCAACTGCGCAGATAAGATGGATCTCACCATACTGGAGTGTTGGTGTTTTTTGCCTTTGGACTAGAAAAGATATTCCCACATCGGCTACACCAATTGGTGAGTATCTCAATATAATGCATTGCTTGTGTTGAGGTGTGCACATGAGGTGTAGTGGGGCACAAGTTTGTGCCATGTGGGAGTATTTTCCTAGAAGGAAAAAGGATTAAATCCAACAAGGATGCAAGTTGATTTTTGTTGTGCGGACTCGGACTCGGACATGGACTCCAGGATGTCTCGTGCATGTATGGAAGTGTTCGGGGGGTATGCTGATTGTGGGATGATCTAAAATATCAAACTCTATTTTTGAGTATTGGTATTTTGGTCCCACATCGGATAGGAGAAGAGGTGAAGTCTCAACTCCACTCTATAAATAGAGCCCCTTGGCCTCCTTTGAAAGATGCACCAAGAAGAGAGTTAAGGGAGTCTGTAAAGTCCAGGAAGCCCGTTCAAGTCTCAAATATTGACTTACGAGCGTTCCAGAAGTTCTTCGTGAACTTGCTGGTTCCTGGGAGCAGATCGTGTTGGGGCGAATCTTGCTTTGAGCAACGGTGATCTTAATCACCCCAGCAAGAACCTTTCTTCTTCTTTCTTCTTTCTTCTCCTTCATCTGAGTTGTAACTCAGTTCTGTCCGTCAGCAACTGCGATTGCGAGGAAGAACGTGAGATTTTATTTCTGATTATTGTTGCTTTTGTAATCAGACTTATATTATAGTGTTCCTCCTGGATCTCGAGAATAATCAGAAGGTGAACGTTTGTTGAACCTCTGATCTCGACATCGAGTCTACCATCTTTGATCAAGCCCCGGGACTAACAATCTCAAAGCAAGATCCTTGTAGATGGAGAACTCTCGTGCTTCTCTCATCGATACCAGCTTTAACAAGTTGGAGAAATTCGACGGAGAACATTTTCAAATCTGGAAGAGGAAGGTCACCCTTAATCTTCAACTCGTGAACGTAGACCATGTGTTGATTGAAGATGAACCGACAATTCCAGAAGGAGGAACTGTCGATGCTATTGCTGCTGCACTCGTCAAGCAGAGCAAATGGAAGAGAGAAAATAGCATATATAAACTGCTGATTCACAATTCTATGGAAGACTCTCTGGCAGAGTCATATTCCAAGAAAGAGAATGCCAAAGAGATCTGGGATTCTTTGGGTAAGCTATATGAAGATGATGAGAACAGGTCCAAAATCTTCATCGTCGAGAAGTACCACAAGTGGCTCTTCGAAGACGAAATGGCGATGCTACCTCAAGTAAAGGAATTCCTGAAGTTGCGCCAGAAGTTAGATGACGAGAAGATGCCCCTCGTCGACAAGTTTGTCGTTGGAGGGATAGTCTCAAAACTTCCTGCTGGTTGGAGCAACTTCTATGCTAGAATGCATCGGAAGAAGCTGGACATTAGCTTGGAAGATCTTCTACAAGAGATCCACGTTGAGGACGAAATTCGATCTCAATAGAAGATGGACTCTCTGTCCAAACAACTGGCTAAGGCCAACTTGGTGCAGACAAGAGAGTTCAAGGGGAAGCAGATGGCTTCTCATCACAAGAAGAAGGACTCCACTAATCTAAAAGTGAACGGTCCTTCGTTCAAGCAACAGAAGTCCAAGTCCCACGTGACTTGTTTTAACTGTGACAAGAATGGCCACTACATGAGTGAATGCCAATCCAAGCCCAAACCAAAATAGCAGTTATAGCTAAACTTGGTTATTTTGATTACTTAAATTGGTTGCTATTGTTGCACATGTTGAGTTATCTAGCGTGGTAGCTAACTAGTGGTCTGACACTAGTGCATCTGACCACGTGTGCTCTCAAATGAGCTAGCTGTTCACCAAGGATGAGTCATGTTATGACGAAGGTCTCGATGGCGAATATATATCTAGCAAAAGTTCTGAAGATCGAGACAGTGGTTATTAACCACCGACAAGGACACTGGAATGCATATTGCACGTACCAGAGATTTTTCGGCGATCTGATCTCAGAAAGTCTGTTATCTGATACAGACTTGAAATATGGACATTCGTACTAGCCAGATGGTAATTTTTTGGCAAGGAACATGCTTCGAAAAGATGTTCGGTGCTGAAAGAATATTCTAACTTCTGCTGATGGCGATGAAGTTACTTCATTGAGTAGACTGAGAGTTGTTCTATGACAGAAGCAGACTCAAGCTGTCCTACCGGGACCTTATCTTCGGAATGTGGGGGTAAGGAGGTGGAGGAGTTTAAGGTCTGTACAGATACAAGACTGTTGGGAAGCTGCTCAGACGATTGAACTAAAGTACTGATCATCTGGAGTTAGTACACTCAGATATCTGTGACTTTTATCAATTATCTACAGAGGCCGGTTCGAAGTATTTCTCGAAGTGCACGTTCGTATGACTTAAGGATGCAACATTCGAGTAGTTCAGAGACTTCAGGACTGAAGCTGAACGTTAAACCGATCTACAACTACTCAGAAGTGATCGAGATGTAGAGTATAGGTCTCATGAATTCGTATCATTCTACAAAGAACATGGAATCATCAATGAGACTACTGCTCCGTATTCTCCTCAATCTAATGGGATAGCGGAGATGAAAAACAGAACGTTAACAGAAATGATGAACTCAATGCTGCTAACCGCGGGTCTTCCTAAATGCTACTAGGGAGAAGCTGCATTGACGGCCACTTTTATTCTAAATAGAGTGCCATATGCAACTTCGGACGTAACTTCTCATGAACTCTGGTTCAAAGTCAGACCAAACTTGAATGTCATTCGAGTGTGGGGGTGTCTGGCGTATATGAAGCTCCCAGATCTGAAGATTCAGAAGCTAGGGACAAGGACTACGAAGGCGATCTTCTTGGGGTATGCCAAGAAGAGTGATGCTAGGAGATTTCTTGATATTGAGTCAAATCATATCATCGAATCTCGTGATGCTGAATACTTTGAAGACAAGTTTGTAAAAGACAAAAACATTATTCTTTCGGACATTTCGGAAAATGATGTAGGTGCAAATGAGACTGAAATCTCATATGGGCCAGTAGTCCAAGAAGAAGCTATTGTTGAGGAAATAACTCTTGTACCAGAACTCGCAGAGCCGTCAGCTAAGCGAGCGAGGAGACCAAAAGATTTCAGAGATGACTTTGTCACCTATCATGTGGAAGCAGATCCGCTTACCTATGATGAGGTGATGAAGACCAGAGATGCTATCTTCTGGAAGGAGGCAGTGAATGACGAGTTTGACTCTATCACCTCCAATAACACATGGGTGTTGGTAGATCTACCTGAAGGAGAAAAGCCCATCGGATGTAAATGGATCTTCAAGAAGAAGATGAAGGCAGATGGAACTATTGACAAGTTCAAGGCCAGGCTGGTAGCCAAGGGATTTTCTCAGAAACAGGGGATATACTACTTTGACACGTACGCTCCAGTAGCTCGGATGACCACCATCAGGATGTTGATCGCTCTAGCAGCTATACATAAGTTGGTCATACATCAGATGGATGTAAAGACCGCATTCCTAAATGGAGAGCTGATCGAAGAGATTTACATGCAATAGCCAGATGGATTTGTCGTCAAAGGTCTTGAAGACAAAGTCTGCAAGTTGGTGAAATTATTGTATGGTTTGAAGCAAGCTCCCAAGATGTGGCATGAGAAGTTTGACAAAGTTATTAGGTCAAACGGCTACAGAGTCAGCGAGACGGACAAATGTGTTTACACAAAGTTCGCTGATGGAAGAGGAGTCATCGTTTGTCTTTACGTGGACGACATGCTAATCCTAGGTACGGATATAGACTGTGTCACAGAGACAAAGAAGTTTCTCTCAACCAAGTTCAGTATGAAGGACTTGGGGGATGCAGATGTCATCTTGGGACTCAAGATCATCCGGACAGACACTGGACTAGCGCTGTCAGAGTCTCATTATGTTGAGAAGATGATCACTCGTTACGGGTATCAGGATCTTCCAGGGATCGATACGCCGTACAAGTGTGATCTGAAACTGAAGCCTAATTTAAGGGAAAGCGTCAGACAGCTGGAGTATGCAAGCGTAATTGGAAGTTTGATGTATGCTACTACTGCCACAAGGCCTGACATAGCTTTTGCTGTGAGAATGCTGAGTCATTTCACGAAAAACCCAGGCATTGAGCACTGGAAAGCTGTGAAACGGGTTATGAGATATCTCAAGAAGACTCAGACATATGCATTGCACTACAACGGGTATCCGACAGTAGTGGAAGGCTTCAGTGATGCTAGCTGGTGTTCAGAGGTAGAAAGCGAGAGATCCACAGGTGGATATGTCTTTTTCTTGGATGGAGCTGCTATATCGTAGAATTCGAAGAAGCAGACTATACTCTCTCGTTCCTCCATGGAATCTGAATTCTATGCACTTGAAGCTGCAGCAGATGAAGCAGAATGGCTTCGGGAGCTCATATATGATCTTCCAGTGGTTGGGGCTCAGATACCGGCAATACCGATATACTGTGACAACCAAGCGACTGCGGCGGTGGCATCAAATGACCTCTTCAACGGGAAGAAGAGGACTGTACGGTTGAAGCACAGGGCAGTACACAATCTTATCAAAAGAGGTGTAATTGCAGTGATTGATGTTCGGAGTCAGGAGAACCTGGCAGATCCGTTCACAAAGGGCCTCAAGCGCCAGTTGGTCGATGACACAGCTTATAAAATGGGCTTGAAGGCATTCTGATAGTGTGTCTTTGTAATCCTACCATAAAGTTTTATGCTATTAGTTCAAAGAGAAATCTACTAGGCATCTAACTTTTGGTTCAAATGAGGATTACTGACTGGGAAACTATCAGATAACAGTGGGTACTTGTTCTCTGAAACATAGAAGGGATACGGACCCATAACCACTGTTGTCTACTATGTATTTTTCTGTAGAAAAAATAGATCCTGTGGAAGGTTGGCTTAAACGCCTTAATGAGTTCTCAGGCAGAGTGAATGCCTAGTGTGCTTTACAGGAAGCACGGTAGAGCAGCACTACAAGGAGTGAAACTCCATGCTACAGTGGGATGACTCCACCATGAGGTTCCCAGGTAGGGGTAATGCCTCGGCTTTGCAAGCCAAGTCATAGCGGCGTAGCACCGCAAATAGGCAGGTAGCCTAATGCTGTATGACGTAATTAAAGAGTTGTAGACAGCACTACAAAGGGGAGGATGACCCCATGTTACAGTGGCACGACACCACGATGAGGTACCCAGGTAGGGGTAAAGTCTCGGCATTGCAAGCCATGTCGTTGCGGCGTAACACCGCAAGGAAGCCTTAGGCTTCATGCTGGATAGTTTGGCACTACAAAGAGGCTTGTGACCTCATGCTACAGTAGTATGACACTACGATGAGGTTCCCAGGTAGGGGTAATGCCTCGGCTTCAGGCCATATCATAGCGGCGTAGCACCGTAAGGAAGCGCAAGGCTTCATGCCATATCTCTTTAATAAAGAACTCACCTATAGTGTATGGAAAGAGATATCAGGCCGTCTCTTGAGGGTAAACTTGTAGACGTCCAAAATTATACACTGAAACCAGGCTGGCACAAGGCCTTCAATGTGCAGCCAGAAGCACAGTTGATGTCATTATGTGAGTAGGAAGAATTACAGTTATGGTGCAGAATTCAAGGCTTAGTCTATTCTTGTATCATGCTGTTATTTAACCTATGCAGGAAGATTCAAGTCGTAGTGACATCTTTCCTAATGCATGATGGGCAGTCACTGTGGGGAACGCTCAACCCATATATTAAAATATGTGGGGAATTGTTGGTGTTTTTTGCCTTTGGACTAGAAAAAGATAGTCCCACATCGGCTACACCAAATGGTGAGTATCTCAATATAATGCATTGCTTGTGTTGAGGTGTGCACATGAGGTGTAGTGGGGCACAAGTTTGTGCCATGTGGGAGTATTTTCCTGGAAGAAAAAAGGATTAAATCCAACAAGGATACAAGTTGATTTTTGTTGTGCGGACTCGGACTTGGACACGGACTCCAGGATGTCTCGTGCATGCACGGAAGTGTTCGGGGGGTAGGCGTAGACTGGCACACTTCTATGCTGATTGTGGGATGATCTAAAATATCAAACTCTATTTTTGAGTATTGGTATTTTAGTCCCACATCGGATAGGAGAAGAGGTGAAGTCTCAACTCCACTCTATAAATAGAGCCCCTTGGCCTCCTTTGAAAGATGCACCAAGAAGAGAGTTAAGGGAGTCTGTAAAGTCCAGGAAGCCCGTTCAAGTCTCAAATATTGACTTACGAGCGTTCCAGAAGTTCTTCGTGAACTTGCTGGTTCCTGGGAGCAGATCATGTTGGGGCGAATCTTGCTTTGAGCAACGGTGATCTTAATCACCCCAGCACGAACCTTTCTTCTTTTTTCTTCTTTTTTCTCCTTCATCTGAGTTGTAACTCAGTTCTGTCCGTCAGCAACTGCGATTGCGAGGAAGAACATGAGATTTTCTTTCTGATTATTGTTGCTTTTGTAATCAGACTTATATTATAGTGTTCCTCCTGGATCTCAAGAATAATCAGAAGGTAAACGTTTGTTGAACCTCTGATCTCGACATCGAGTCTACCACCTTTGATCAAGCCCCGGGACTAACATGGAGCCCCCATCTGGAGTGGTCCCCCCATCCATCGTTCTTAACTAAGGCTATTCTCAGGATATCTTGGCGAGCTCAACATTGGAGGGAGGCTACTGTCCGCACAACAAAAGTGGTTCCCTTCCCTCTTCAAGGTTCGGACACTTTCGGTCTAACCCGGATATTTTGCTCCTTTCGACAGGGGGATGTGGTGGTGCAGAGGCAACTGATGTCGCTTCTTCTCCAAGGGTTCCTTGGTCTGATAGTGCTACAGCACAAATTTCTCGGCTTGGAGTCCTCGGTAGTTTGCTAGGTTCATGCTGGACAGACGAGTCACCATCCACTGAGGAGGAGCTTCCTCGGGTACTAGATGTGCCTTTGACCGACCAATCGAAGGGCATCCGAGAGGAGGGTACTGGTGCAGGGAGCTACACACAATCATTATTTTCTGAGTCGAGGGATGGTGCGAAGGGTAGTGTTGCGCCGCAGTCAGCAGTTTTACCTCTGAATTGGAGGGGTTGGATCTGTCCGTCCGAGATGTCATCAATATCCTCTGCTCTAGTAGGGACAACATGACTCCTTCCTCCCGAGTGTGAAACTCGTCTCATAGTATCGGTATTTATATACGGATACGTATTTTTGTACCGTGTTTCGTATTTTCTTGGTTTTTGGAATGCTTTAAATTTTTTCCAACTTATAGATTTTTTTCCTTGACCGGCATACCGCCAGTATACCAGTATATACCGACGGCATACATGTCACTCTCATTTTTTGTTATACATATTTTTTGTGTACGTATACGATGTCAGGTGACCCGTGTTTTGATTTGTCTTTCTTAGCTTTGACTTGGTTTAATCTTGATTTGGTTTAGTTTGGTTTGGTCCAACTTGGCATGGCTTACTTTGGGTAGGTTTAGATGAGAGGGTTGGTATATAAACTAATTTTTCTCTCTCTCTCTCTCTTCATTACATCTCATTTATTTCCTCATCTTCATTTACTCCTCCACCAACCTAGGCAAGTAAATCTTGCCAAATCTTGAACATTATTATTTTGACATTTTGTTTGTTTTTATTCACTTTTTTGCATGATTCTAAGCCTCATTATTATTTTATCCTTATTTTTCCATCTCGGTTGTGCGTGTTTCCTAGTGCCGCGCTATCTCGGTTGCGCACGCTCCCTAGCACCGCGCCATCTCGATTGTGCATGCTTATTAGAATCGCGCCATCTCGGTTGCGCGTGCTACTTAGCGTCGTTCCATCTCGGTTAGTGCCGCTCTATTTCAGTTGTGCGTGCTCTGGCGCAACCTGGCCTATGGCACAACCTGGCTCCTAGCCTGGCGTAACCTAGCCTGGCACCACTTGACCCCTGGCACCATTTGTCCCTTGACGCCATTTGTCCCTTGGTACCATTTGTTCCTTGGCACCATTTGTCCCTTGGCACCATTTTTTTCTTGTCACCATTTGTCCCCTGGCACCACAATCATAGTTTTGATCTTTTGGCATATTTTCTGTACTTGGCCATTTTTTATATTTTCTTCGACTGCACTAAATTCTTAAACATGATTAGATGATCTTGTATAGTTAGAGAATGATTGTATACCCTATATACACTTGACATTAGCACATGTACTTACTTTTATTTATTATTTCTCACATGCCATGATATGTCTTTTATTTCGATTTTTTTCTTATATGTTATCCTATGTATTGCCATGCCTTCATAGATTTATTGTACTTTACAGTCTATGCCATGTCTATAATTTCTTTATAGTGGCCCGTCGTGGAGCACCCATGTTTTGTGTCTTCTTTGCTTGCTAGATAGTGGCCCATCATGGCGCACCCATGTTACATGTCTTTTTCGCTTATAAGATAGTGATTCGTCGTGGTGCACTCTTATACATGTCTTTTTTTGCTTACATGATAGTGGCCTGTCATGACGCACTCCCTATTTTCTCTATAGTGGCTCGTCGTAGCGCACTCCTAGCTTCCATTTTATTATATTCTCTTGTTGTGGCTTGTTATAGTGCACTTTCTTGTATTGTCCAGTCTTGCATATCATGTCTATGATGGATTATGCGTGTAAAATCCCTAAATTTTAGAAATATTTAATTAGTTTACTTAACATAATTTTGCTATATTTTTTAAAAAAATTTAGTTTCAAAGGAATGTTATTTTTAAGTTTATAGCATTTCTTTAAATTTAAAGTGCTGGTATTTAATTAATTTTCTTGCTAAGGTTGGCAGCAAAGAAAATTTCCAAATTGTAAATATTCATATTGTACAAAAATTTATTTAAATTTTTTTAGATATATTTGGTGAATTTTATTTTATTAAGAGTTATTACTTTGCATATAAAAATGTATATATAAAAAAGGAAAAAAAATGGTTTTTAATTTAAACTGAGAATTATAGTGGAAATAGTTTTCTAAAATAAAAAAAAAATATTCAGTTGCTACAGTTCCCTTACGGGAACAGTAGAAATCCACATCCCAGCCCAGTTGGGTTGGCTAACGTGCGACCCTTCCTATGCTCGGTTTAACCGAGCATCTCCATATAAGAATGAGAGAGAGAGAGAGAGAGAGAGAGAGAGAGATAAGAGAATCGCATCAAAACCCTAACCCGCGCTCGTACTTCGATCCCGTGCGACCCTCCAACACCCCGGAGCCGCCACGCGCGTCGGTGCATCGTCGGTGGCCGGCCAAGCCGCGCGCGCACGCGGACAGCTGCGGACAGCAACTACAGCAGCAACAGCGGCAGCAACCCCACTTTGCGGCTATGATACCTCCTCCACAGTTCGTCGTTTTGCGAACCACTTTTGCAGGTGCTTAAACAGCCTAACCGATTTTGATTTCCTTCATTTAGTTTATTTTAGTTCGCGATGTACGCGACGAAAAACGAGTTCCAAAAATTGAGAAGAAAAAAACTCGATTTTTGGAAGTGAGAAACTGTCCCGACCACCCATGTTTGCGGTCGATTTGTGACCAGGATATTATAAAATTTTGAAATCTACCTGAACGAACTTATAGACAACCTATACATGATCAAAACCCTATTTTTAGTTTTATTTCTAGATTCCTATAATCTGTTTAAAACTCGTTTAAAGTTAGCAAAATATCTATTTTTAAAACGTAGAAGAACCCTGATACGGAGTCCGTCCGGACAATCTGGGTGACATGGTCATGAACCGAAAGCATCAAAAGGTGCGTATCGACTTCGCGGACATGTGAGCTTTGACGAAATTCAAATTGGTTGTGTTTGCATGACGAATTTGATGTGTATCCGTCGAAATTTACCATATCGACCTCTTTGCAAATTCTCCAATTACTTTGTGCACGTTCGTCAAATTGAGATGAAACTTACGCCAGCAGGACTGAATCATTTTTTTGGTCCTGTGTGCCAAGTTTGGTCCAATTCTGAGAAGGTCGACCGGAACGTCTATTTGGCGGGCCCGCGACCAGCTCCAACGGACGAAATTGTGTACGGCCTGTCAGAATCCAACTTTGGAAATACGATTGGGTTTTTCTCCTCAAACTGGACCCGTAGACATATAGTTTGACGAATTTAGATACCGTAGGTTCTGTTTGCCATTAAAATTCTTTTATTGCAAATTTCAATACAAACAGAACAGTGTTACAAATATAGGACTTAGATGTAGTCCTAGGAGTACACTTTTGTTTATCTGGGTCCCTTGTGCCGATGGAGTGAGTGGTAATGCGTTGACTCCGTTGATGATCTGACGACGGTTATCGGTTCTCTGAAGGTCTAGATTGCTCTGGATGCTGGAGCTTGCTGAGAGGAGGGAGACGTTGAGTGTCTGTATCTGCCTCTCTGGTGGTGTGTTTGTTCATTTTTTCGTTGCTGTCCGTGTGTGTGTAAAGAAAATGATCCCTCTTATTTATAGTCTTGCAGGCTGGCTGCTCATGCGCACATATGTAGGATGTGCCTGGACGCGGAGACGCCACGTGGTGATTGCTGATGGAGGCACATAGACGATGCGCCATGATCGAGGGATTGAATTCTTCATGCTGCTGTTATGAGCCAGCACGTAGCAGAGAAGAAGATCTTTCTATTGCTGAGATCTTAGGTGAGTTGAGTCAAAAGACACGTATCGTCGACTCATGGCTCAGAGATCTCGGATTTGATGGGGGAATGCTCTGGTAGGATGCGCCTAGGATTGGGCGCATGAGGAGGCTTTGGTTCGTAACCTTTAGGAGTCACGAACCATTCGGGGCGCATGGCTTATGAGGCGTATGCGAGGATTCAATAGTGACTTAACTCCGGTCTTTCGGGATCAGAGAGAAGTCTGGGGCGCATGGCTTTTGAGGCAGGCATGCAGAGCTTTAATGGTGACTTTTCTTCTGTCTTTAGAGATCAGTAAAAAGTCTGAGGCGCATGCAGATTTGGGCGCATGGCTGCAGAGGCGCATGCGAATGGTTGGGTGGCCACGTGGCAGTAGCTGTCGGAGGGAAGTAATGATGATGCTGACGTTGACGACGCTTTGTCTTCTGAAAAAGCTGTCAACTGTTCAGACTTTGGGAGTCGTGCTGCCAACTCTGTCAGTTCGGCATTTAATGTTTTCGATATTCGATAGACAGCTGAGTGGGCGCATCGATCGGCGTTCCACTAGGCGTATGGGGACGCATGGGGGCGCATCCCCTGTGATGTGCTTGGAGCTGAAGGGTGCGTCTGTGTGATGCGCTTGATGTTTAAGGGCGCGTCTGTGTGATGCACGGTCTGGCCGGCGCATCCGCTTCGTGACACATCCTTAATGGTGCGACTGTTACGATCTTCGAGTGCTTTAAATAGCCGTTTTGACTTGGCTAAATTCAAAGCGTTCGGTTCATCCATTTAATGCAAATTTATTGTACGAAATTCGGAGAGCCATCCACTTGGCGCATGGGTTTGATTTGCCCGGCCTATAAATAGTGGCATGAAGAGAGTTTGCTTCTCGTTCTCCTACATTTTTCTGACATAAACTTGTTTACTCGGATGCATTCTGTTAATAAGATGCTCCCGAGGGTGAAGATGCGACGCAATGTCTTCATTGATGCACTTGAAGGTGACTGTTACATCCAAAAGTCGGAGTCGAGGGCTTCGGAGGCAGGCGGAAGGTGCCTGTTGCATCCAAAGATAAGGATGCTCGAGCCTCGTCTTCGTTGTGCAGGAAGAGCCGCAGATCAAAATTGCGGTGTCCCGATCATCTTCCTTGGGGTTTGAGAGAGCTCCTCCTCCCGCTAGAGTGGGTGTTGCCCATTCTGGTTGGGTCGAAGCTGCTCATTTAGCCGCAGGTTGATTTACGGTGCTCTTCTCTTCTTTAGTTTGGGGAGCTCTTCCTCCAACTAGAGGTTTGATTGCCACCCTCGTTCTGCTCAATAAATGCTTCATTAGTCAAAGTATTTAGACGACGGTGAGCCTGGCTGGAAGAGCGGCACATAACTGGGCTGCTGAAGGGATGCACATAACTGAGCTGCTGAAAGGATGCGCCCTGCCGAGGGCGCATGGTGGGATGCGCCTGACTGAGTGTCACGCCCCGATCCCGCTAGGGTCGTCCGTCTTGCCTGGATCCCTGCGGGATCGATCGTCCTCGCTAAGACGTGATGCCGTGCAAGCCTAAGTTGCGCTTGCACAAGGCCATGTACCTGCACAAAACAACTAGTCAAGCAAAAACACACGCACGAACCCATTGCAGAAAACCAAATATTGAACACAGAGATTTGAAATGGAAATACTCATTTTATTAATAGCTTGATTGGAATACAAGTACAAAGCTTTGCAACTCAGATTTGCCTTATAATTTGGCTACAAGATACTCTTTGAAACACTCTTTTGAAATTAGCCACAATGCCCATACATGATATCCCTTTATTACAAGCTGGAATTGAAAGACACCTTCAGAAAGAAAAGAAACTTGAACTTGACTTGAAATAAAAGAAAGCTTCGAGGCAGTCCGCAGCTCTACTGGGCTAGACGAGCTTTAGTGCCTCCTTGAAATCCCCATGTCTCCTTTTGCTTTCTGAAAAGGATGCCCACAACGTGGGTCAGCACACATCATGTACTGGCGAGCAGCTTTTGGCCGAACTCGCAAATCTCTGCACTAAATCAATATGTTGAGCTAATATTTACTAGTGATCTTTCTACTTGTCTAGGTTCTTTTTAACAATTCATAAGAACATGACAGTAGAATATATCATAAGCAACTTACCCTCGCCGACAGTCATCCCTGCACAAAACCACGTTAGCACAATTTGCATAATGAGTAATTCATGATTTATTCTTGCAGATATTGAAGTTGTCATTCGGGTCATGCAGGTGGACTATTCTACATGTTGGTCTATGGGTTTTCCCCATGATTAGTCGCTGTGACTCTTTGGTTCAGCTCGTCGCTAAGGACTCAGATCGACTCCCATTTTCACATGGAGGCCCTAATCTCTCCTAGGCCGAGCGATTCCAGGTGCCCCCAGATACCATCCGAGAGACAAAAGTTTCCTTGTATACAAGTTGTCCGAGACCAAATGCATGCTCTAGCCGTTCTATCAGATGAGACACATTTGGACTTATGCACAGGTATACGACACGTTTGTTTCGTGCCTTCAGGTTCTCCTCAACACGTACAAGTTCTTCTGTATGTGTCTATATTTCAAGCATACTGATGACAAACAGATGATCATTCTTATCGAGCAGATAGAGTAGCAACACATATTCTTGCATTTGATTCAATTCAATTATCTTCTATTATCTTTTGTGGATGTGGTATCGTTGATCATTGGGACAAGGCAACAGAGTAGACTAGAGATCATTTTTCTTAGGCGTACAGATCAATGTTTGTTCGGTTGAAGCAACTCACCGAGATGAATCTTAGTTGAGAGAACGAGGGACTTCACGCGCCGTTCACGAACAATTCACGCGGCCTACAGTGTCACCAACAGTTGATTAGCATACTTCGTCTCTTTCTCTCAAGATTCGGAATGAATGCGAAATACGATGAAAGCGAACAATGAAAACCAATCATCGAAAACCAACACGAAAATGCATCAAAACCAAGCAACGAAGAGAAAACATTCAGTAAAACTCTTGGATTCATTTCAATAGAAGCCAATCCATCAATTGGAAAGGTTCATTGCATATCATCCGTGATCAATCGATACCGGCAAAGGTTTCACCAAAGACTCAGTTCGAGACTGAGTCAGCAAGCCGTAGGTATTACATAGTGGACCGCGAGGAGTGGGGCACTACATAATAATCCACTGAGAAAAAGTTTTGTCCTCAAAACTTAAGAAACAAAACTCACCTCCACCAGTATTGCATTCTGGGTCAAGCAACGTGGAGAGATTGTAGACGCGTGCATTAGTCCGCTGCGGCTGGTTGTGCGGATGGTCTCGAAGCGGCGGTGGGCCTGGCAGCTGCCCACGCTCTTCAGTGTCGTCTTTATTCTGATCCGTTCTATTCTTTTTCGGGCAATACTTGACTGAGTGGCCCTGTTGGCCACAACGAAAACAAGCGTTGTTAGCGGTACGACAGTCCTCCTTGACGTGCCCACTCTTGCCACAGTGACTGCAACTCTGGCCATTCACATAGCGGCAGTCTTCTTTGACATGCCCTCGTCGACCGCAGAAGCCGCATACAGGCTTGTTGTTTTGTTCCCCGTCAGTCTTTTTCTCTCCGTCATGATATCTTTTGGCGGGCTGATTCCGACTGTTCTGCGCTTTGTTGGATGCTTTCTTCTGCTGGAACTGTTCCACCTGTAGCGCCGCCTCAAAGGCTTGAGAATAGGACCCGCATTCTCGATTCAGCATACTTAACTGGATGTCGTAATTCAGACCATCAACGAATCGATTTATGCGAGACTGTTCCGTGGGGAGCAAGGCAGCGGCAAAATTTGCTAGCTTAGCAAATTCAGATTCATAGTCCTCCACGGACATCTCCCCCTGTTTCAGTGTGATGAAGTCATCCTCCATCTTCTTGCTCATGGCTGGAGGCAGATATTGATCCAGAAATGCCTTCTTGAACGAGGCCCATGAGATCTTCCCATTCCTAGCCGTTGCGAGTAGCGCCGGCTTCTTCGTCTTCCACCAATCCTTCGCCCGCAGCCGTAGGAGCATAACGGCACAAACTACCTTTTTGCTACTTGGAACTCCTATGAATGCGAACAGACTCTCCATTTTATCTATCCAGTCCATCACCTTGTCGGGTGACATCCTGCCTTTAAATTCCGGAGGTTTCGCGTCCAAGAAGTCCTTTGGCCTAAAGACAGTGTGCCTTTGCGCTGGCTGGGGCTCATCACCCTCTACGGGCTCGATTTTGGGCGTTCCCGTCTGTTCCGTCGCTGCGGTGGCATTTTGATTTGTCGCAAGCGCCGTGACAAGCTGGGTCAAGGCATCCAACTGCTTTTGTTGGGCAGCCGCTCGGGCCTGATGAATTTGGTTGTTTTCCTCACTATCCTGCCTTTGCAGCTCCAACATTCTCATGATCCGTTCTACTGGATCGGTCGAGCCAGATGCACGAGGAGGAGCCATTTCTCTACAAAATAGTATAACTTCTGTCAGTCTCATAAAATATTATGGACTTATTGTATGGGGCATTGGTTTTCATAACTCAAAATCGGGACACTTTTGAAAGCCGTCAAAGTACTTTATATACTTTTTGAAAATGATATTTGCAAGAGGCCAAGGACGTAAAACTGTGCTCTGATACCACTCTGTCATGCCCCGATCCCGCTAGGGTCGTCCGTCTTGCCTGGATCCCTGCGGGATCGATCGTCCTCGCTAAGGCGTGATGCCGTGCAAGCCTAAGTTGTGCTTGCACAAGGCCATGTACCTGCACAAAACAACTAGTCAAGCAAAAACACACGCACGCACCCATTAGTTAAGCAAAACACACGCACGCACCCATTGCAGAAAACCAAATATTGAACACAGAGATTTGAAATGGAAATACTCATTTTATTAATAGCTTGATTGGAATACAAGTACAAAGCTTTGCAACTCAGATTTGCCTTATAATTTGGCTACAAGATACTATTTGAAACACTCTTTTAAAATTAGCCACAATGCCCATACATGATATCCCTTTATTACAAGCTGGAATTGAAAGACACCTTCAGAAGGAAAAGAAACTTGAACTTGACTTGAAATAAAAGAAAGCTTCGAGGCAGTCCGCAGCTCTACTGGACTAGACGAGCTTTAGTGCCTCCTTGAAATCCCCCTGTCTCCTTTTGCTTTCTGAAAAGGATGCCCACAACGTGGGTCAGCACACATCATGTACTGGCGAGCGGCTTTTGGCCAAACTCGCAAATCTCTGTACTAAATCAATATGTTGAGCTAACATTTACTAGTGATCTTTCTACTTGTCTAGGTTCTTTTTAACAATTCATAAGAACATGACAGTAGAATATATCATAAGCAACTTACCCTCGCCGGCAGTCATCCCTGCACAAAACCACGTTAGCACAATTTGCATAATGAGTAATTCATGATTTATTCTTGCAGATATTGAAGTTGTCATTCGGGTCATGCAGGTGGACTATTCTACATGTTGGTCCATGGGTTTTCCCCATGATTAGCCGCTGTGACTCTTTGGTTCAGCTCGTCGCTAAGGACTCAGATCGACTCCCATTTTCACATGGAGGCCCTAATCTCTCCTAGGCCGAGCGGTTCCAGGTGCCCCCAGATACCACCCGAGAGACAAAAGTTTCCTTGTATACAAGTTGTCCGAGACCAAATGCATGCTCTAGCCGTTCTATCAGATGAGACACATTTGGACTTATGCACAGGTATACGACACGTTTGTTTCGTGCCTTCAGGTTCTCCTCAACACGTACAAGTTCTTCTGTACGTGTCTATATTTCAAGCATACTGATGACAAGCAGATGATCATTCTTATCGAGCAGATAGAGTAGCAACACATATTCTTGCATTTGATTCAATTCAATTATCTTCTATTATCTTTTGTGGATGTGGTATCGTTGATCATTGGGACAAGGCAACAGAGTAGACTAGAGATCATTTTTCTTAGGCGTACAGATCAATGTTTGTTCGGTTGAAGCAACTCACCGAGATGAATCTTAGTTGAGAGAACGAGGGACTTCACGTGCCGTTCACGAACAATTCACGCGGCCTACAATGGCACCAACAGTTGATTAGCATACTTCGTCTCTTTCTCTCAAGATTCGGAATGAATGCGAAATGCGATGAAAGCGAACAATGAAAACCAATCATCGAAAACCAACACGAAAACACATTCATCAAAACCAAGCAGCGAAGAGAAAACATTCAATAAAACTCTTGGATTCATTTCAATAGAAGCCAACCCATCAATTGGAAAGGCTCATTGCATTTCATCCGTGATCAATCGATACCGGCAAAGGTTTCACCAAAGACTCAGTTCGAGACTGAGTCAGCAAGCCGTAGGTATTACATAGTGGACCGCGAGGAGCGGGGCACTACACTGAGGGCGCATGGTGATTGCTGTGCCTTTTTGAGGGCGCATGGTGGCTGCTGGCTGTAGACTTAGGATCTTTTCTTTTGTAGAAATTCTCCTTTATACAATCTTTTCTAGACATGTAATAGACTTTTATATGTAATAAAAAGTCCTCTTTCAATGTCTATATTCGATATTTTTGCTGTGAAGTACTCTGTCCGAGCTCTGGCACATGTAGTGTCTGGCTCATAGGTCTTCAGGTTCTGAAATTCCATGCTTCTACAAGACCCCCTTCAAAGTTTTCAAAACTTTTGGACAAGTTTTGGAATACTTTGAATACGAAGCATGGCGGTTGGGGCGCATGCTCTGCTCAGTTAATGCAAATAATAACGCCTCGATAACCAAGAAAGATAAATGATGATCTTTTTTATTTTATTTGCAGTTATCTCTTCACAGAACCCGAGGCGACGGCTGAGGTCACACTTCATCGGTTCACGCGTGTGACCAAGCCTATAAATAGGCATGAGATGGAGAGAGAAAGAGTTCCTCTTCTCTTTGCTTTTGCCTTTCAGAGTTCTTCTTCACAAAAACCCTAACTTTCTTCTCTCAAGGAATGGCTCCCAAGACTTCTCGCAGCGGTGCTGGCAAGGGAAGAGGCAAAGGAAAGGAGCCTGTAGAGGCTGTTGTGGCTGATGTTCCCCGTCTACCTGTTAAAGTTCGGCCATCGGTGGTTGGTGAGTTTCATCATCCCGTTCTTGTATCATATATGCGCCAACGCGCATGGACCTTGAGTCTTGATGATATGCTGAGGTTCGCCGACGCGCATGGGTTTAAGCCCGAAGATGCGCCGAGGCTCCATTGCTGACGTACATGGGTTTAAACCCTGAATATGCGTCGAGGCTCCATTGCTGACGCGCATGGGTTTAAGCGCTGAAGATGCACCGAGGCTCCATTGCTGATGCGCATGGGTTTAAGCCCTGAAGATGCGCCGAGGCTCCTTTGCTGACGCGCATGGGTTTAAGCCCTGAAGATGCGCCGGGGCTCCTTTTTCAGATGCACTTCGTGCTTTTTATGAGAACGAGGCTTGGATTCTTTTATTGTTTCTAACATCCTTGAATCTTTGCCAGTATCGATGACTGTCCCACTTTTGAATGAAGTGCTTCTGGACGCTGCCCTCTGCCAGATGGGAGTAGACTACGATGAGGAGGTGATAAACCCTGCTCAAGCTGCTATTATGCTGGATCAGCATCCCGAAAGAATGACTCAAATCCGGGAACAACCCTATGGGTTCCTCAAGCGAATGATGGAGCATGGTATTTTGAAGTCTGCCACATCTGATAAAGTGACCTTCTTGAAGCCTGAGTTCCTGTTTGGGGACCGCCTTACTTCTACTGAAGCAAAGGTGTTGAAGGTCAAGGAAGACTGGTTCTTTACGGCAAGGAGAGTGCACATGACTGTTAAGCAACTCGAACGTCAATGGCCTTTAACGGCCTTCTGTCGACTTGCTTCCAAGAGGAGGATGTCTTGGGATCTAACCCCATCTCGGGGGGAGCGGTGGCAGGCATCATCAAGATCGACTCTACCTCCGATCAAAGGGATACTTTGATTGCCGTGCGGGCTGGACCTTCTTTTACCTGGCGGACTCTACGTCCTGGGAGCATTTATAGTGACGTTCCCGTCAATACATTTGCCTTTGGTGCCTCGACTTTTGCCAATCGTATGCTGTTGATGGAGCGATCATACCCGAAAGGTAAATTTCGGGTAGAGGGTTGGTGTCATTACGTTGCCAAATGGGACAAGCTGACACTCTGGATGCTGTCACGGTTTCAAACCGATCTCCAAGAGATGGGGCTGACTGCCGCAATCTGTGCTACTCAGGCAGGTGTTGACATCAACCTGCATATGTTCCTCATGCTTCTGGAGATGTTTGATACCCATACTGGGACCTTCTTCACTCCAGTGGGGGAGCTAGGCCTTGCACTTCATGAAATGCACGAGGTATCAAAGCTCCCTTGGGGATCAGAACCCTACGAGGAGTACTTCCCGACTAACGAGGAGTTCCAAGTCTTGGGGGACAAAGCTGAAGAAATGATGGCCGTCTTCAAGGAAGTGGCAATTCATCATTACTATATGCAGAAGAAGGATAAGAGTGGGTCGCAGCCTCACGTGACCGCTTGGAAAGATTACGTCTTTAAGCAAGACAAGGAGGATCCCTCGCAGTTCTCTACTCCGCCAGCACTTTCCTGTAGCGAAGTGCTCTCCGAAATGAGCAGGTTAGGTGAGAAGAATCCCCGGGAGAACGAGGACCAGCAATCGGATGAACGCTCCTACAGCTGTTTTTGGCATCTTACTCATCGGATGTCGTCGAAAGCAATATTAGCTGCGTATCTTATGGTTTGGCTTCGGGATTACGTCTTCTCGGGTGGGTCAGGCTCCGTAGAGAGGGTGACCCGAAACTTAATCCAGCCAGCAGTGAAGTTGGTTTTTGGCCGGCGCATGGCTCTACTCCCCGCGATGGTGTGTAACCTGCTGCGAGGTTTACGGGAGTTTGCAGAAAACGTGGTCCACGATCGCGGTAGGAATGACAACTTCCCGTGTGTCGAACTGTCATTTCATTATCTGATGGGATGGTTAATTTTACACCATCCAAATGTAATGAGTCCGGGTTCGGAAGAAGACCATAGGGCTGGAGATGCATTCCTTCGTCATTTCCACCAGAGAAACTGGTTGCATTCTGGCGTTCCTGTTTGTAGGAAGGTTTTATCCTGCCTTCAGGGGTGGAAGATTACCAAAGTAGGACCTGTCTTTTCGGGTTTTGAGGCCGGTGAAGATTTGATGGATTCGGGTGAGGATGCCACCACTCTGCCTCTATGGGGATTCCGCTGGTTGCAAAGTATCCGGCTGTGTCACGACCCACACCCGCTTTTCGGATACGAGACGTGTCCAAGCCAGCCTACGCCACAGTCGGCGATAGAACGCTGTCAAGCCCGCAAGAAAATAAATGCTCAAAAATAAACATTTGCTGCTCATTCACATTTCTAATTTATTACAACATTTACAACATTTATATTTAAAGGATAAATAAAGTTTTACAATTGAAGAAATATAACACCACTTGCTATCGATTTCTAGGTTGTCATCAGCATACCCAAGCCTTCCCCAGTTTTAAGAGTGATCGCGGCTAAACCTGAAAAATATGGTTTTCAGTCAGGAATGGAATAAGTACACAAACCGACGACAATGCAAAACACAATAGAATTAACAAGACATAAAAATAGCATAAGGAATATGAAAGCTAGTAAGAAACTGATGACATAGCACGATAGAGAAGTAAACAAAGAAAAACTAATAAAAGACATCTATCTAGGTGGTGTAAAATATCTGTTTCAACATGTGAACGGCTAGGGGGTAAAATCTGGCTCACTGTACGTGTCGTGTGCAGCTGCTATCGTTCAAGAATAGACATTTTGGGGATATTTCTAGGTAGTCCACATGTTTACTAAGATATTTCCCCTCCCGACAACTCCGTGTGACGAGCGTGTCAACAAGCAGCAAGATATACGTATAGACATAAAATAAAAAGACTACTATGAATCGGAAAGCAATCAGAAAGTGCACTTGCCTGAGGTCCTTAGCTGGAAAAACCAATAACAATATACCACTCACGAGCCACAATCAATCAACACATGCAGAAGTATCCGGATGCTGAAATAAATAGTACCAACATTCTCAGAATAGTCAAATTAGCTAGGATTGCCTGTCCTTAAGTCCAATTCTGGACACAGGGGTAAAACGGTAATTTCGAACAAAAACGATGTCCGCCGTTGGACCCGCTTTGCACTGAAAAGCATGCCAGAGTCAACGGTATCTAAATTCATCAAACTACATATCTACGGATCCAATTTTCCGATACGAACCCAACCGTATGTCCAGAGTTGGATTCCGGCGGGCCGTGCACAAAATTGCCCGTTGAGTGGGACCGTGGGACCCGCAAAACGATGTCGGATTCAACTGTCTCAGAATCGGACCAAACTTGGCATACAGGACCAAAAAAACGATACGCTTCTGTTGGCGCAAGTTTCATCTCGATCCGATGAGCGTGCACAAAGTAATTGAGAAATTTACAACGTGTACGATACGGTAAATTTCGACGGATACACATCAAATTCGTCGCGCACACGCGACCAATTTGAATTCCGTCAAAGCCCACACGACCACAAAGCCGTTATGCAGCTTTCGATCCTTTCTGTATGCGACCACGTCGTCCGAATTGGCGTGACGCAGGTCGTGTGGAGTGATTTTTCTAATTTTCTAAACTGGTTTTTTAATGATAAAAACTAAATTTCGAAATCTGTTTTCTCTGCACATACTTATTGAAAATTAAATCTAAAAAATAGGTTAGGAGGCCCTACATGTTATCTAAAAGTGTGTTCAAGTGGAATTCCTAATATGATATTAGATCGATCGTAATCAGTCTCCGAACATGAACATTTGGATTGTCCTACGCTCTGTTTATGAACAGATTTTTACGTCGACTTTGGTTCGATTTCTCGTCGACTCGATTACAAATCTACTCAAACTAATTGACAGGTTATGAAGTAGGTTAGGTTGTCTACATACCCGAGGAAGTGGCTCGCAAAATGAGCGAGCGGTGGCAGAGAACTTGGGTCGCGAAGTCGGGCGGCCAGGGCTGTAGCTGCTGTCTCAAGATCCCCGCGCGCACGTGTGCGCGCGCGGCCTCCGCGGCTCGGTCGCGCGCGGCGGAGCGTCGGCGACTGGGGTTGGTGGCGCGGCACTGCTAGGGTTTTAGGTTTTGCGTGAACTTCTCTCTCGATCTCTCTCTTATATAGGTATTACTGAATTGAAGAGGGGTCGGGCTGGGAAATAAAGCTCGGGTCTGGTGTTGCTAATGCAGTTTGAACAGGGGGTAGGGTGTTGGGCTTTAGTATTGTAATTAGGCTGATGTGGGTTCTGTTATGGGTGAGGCTCGATTGATTGGGTGTGGGGTGTTCTTCTCGGGCTGGCTGGGAAGCTCAGCGGATGGGCCTGTGAGCAGGCCGGGCTATTACTGCTCCTCTTTTTCTTTCATCCTTTTTCTATTTTTTTATATTTATGGTTCTCTCTCTCTAAATATATATAAATCTATATATATACACACCCACATATATATTTTATATCTATATCTATACATACCCATACTCTCAATTATAATATATTTATATTTACATACACATACATACATATATATATATATTTATCTATATATATATATATATATATATATATATATATATATATATATAAAATATATATATATATATATATATATATATATATATATATATATATTAATAATTTATGAAAAATATATATATATATGACTATATATATATAATTTATGAAATATATATATGTATATATATATAAAAATATATATATATATATATATATATATATATAAATATATATATATATATATATATATATATATATATATATATATATATATATATATATATATGTATAAAATTTATGGAAAAAAAAATATACCTCCATAAAACCCAAATAAATCCCGCTAACATATATTCCTAGTATAGAGTCTATGTACATAAATATGACCATATATAATAACATTTATTGGATACGAAATAAATATAACCAAGAATAATAGAATAATATTATATAATAATATCGACAATGAAAATAATAATAATAAATCCTAATAACAACTGAAATTAGACCAATAATGTAGTTCGGTGAACTCATCAAACACACCATTTATTTGGCTCCATAAATTTATACAAATTCTGTAAAGCCCTATTTAATAATAATAATAATACCTATAATCTACCTATAACAATATTTAGAAAATAATTGTCAATTCCGAAAATATATACAAGATACTTACAATTACCAAACATGTCTACAAGGTCGTACTTGGTCCCGCTACTTGCCTACCTGGACTTGGATTCAGATCGGGTCCAGTTTGACTAGTTTGGTGCGACCGGGTCACCTAGACGTCAAATAATATTAATAATGAATAATTAACTATTTTTAATGGTCATGTCACAACTTGGCCTGGTTTTCCTAATTAGGACATCCATATGGCTAGGTTTCCCCCGGCATGCCTAGTACACTAGTCAAGGCACACTGCTACATCTTTTGTGCCACAAATCCTAGTCGTCTAGTACTTCAAAACTCAACCATGGCTAAAATCATCTACCGTATTAATTAACTAAATAAATATTTTTAAAAAAAATCTAAAATCTCCATTTAAATAAATAAAAATAAATAAAATAAAAATATTTCAAAATTTTCGGAAAGGGGAGCTACAAATCTACCCACCTTAAAAATAATTTTGTCCTCGAAATTCTAACTCACAAACATGCCAAAATTAAAACATAAGATTAAGAGGATAAATCCACTATTACCACAATATCCACAAATTTTAATTTCTCAAAATATTTATATCCTCCTCCTAGCCATTTCGTATCTCCAAATACTTGAGGACTTCTACCCACCTTTGGTCACACTACTCTTCACACTAAAACCTTAAAATATTCTAACTGGTGCTAACAATCCTACCAACAAATATCTAGGCATATGGTATCTATAATCCTCTCGTATCTATCAAGCAACCCGAACTTAGCAAGCAGTAATTTACACGAGTAACTAAGAAATATTGGTGAATTCTAATAAGTATGACCTTCATCTATCTACAATAGAGAGGACAGGAAAATAAGGAAGAACAATCGAGAGAAATTATGAAGTTTAAAGAGTGGTAGAGAATATGCAATAATACAAGTAGAAAGAGTATTTATGAATCTATAGTCTTATTTGCTAGATTGGGCTACTCTAGTCCAGTCACTTGTTACATTGAAGAACCCTTCGCTCTTAGAGGGCTTGCAATCCATGCAATACATAAATTCCGTTCTCAAAATTTTATCTGAACAAGATTTCATAATGGAACGGAATTTGGGAAATCAAGATTGTGATCTTAATGGGTTCTCTATCTGGCATCAATCGTTGGTTGGCTGAACCTTGGATCTCAACCTATATGGACTGAACAAAATCTCAAGATAAAACTATGTCTACTAAGTTAGGGTAACCTAGAATAGGCTTTAACTCAAGTGGTTGAGCTAGTTGCTAGTCAGGTTGGTTAGCTAGGTCCACAAGCCCAAAATGCGTCTTTAGTGACTTTTGTTCTTAAGTAGCACATGAGGCCTCAATTGGATGGCACACTAGTAGCATATGCGTAGTGGGCTTCCAGTAGATCACAACCATATATTGGGTCAAAGGAATTGAGTCGAGGTTGAGGCTCTAGTAGAAGTCGGAAAGTATACCGGGTAGGTACTATGGTGAAGGTTATAGCTAGTCCTTTTAACCTGAAAGTCGTAGCACAAAGATAGAGTACAAGAGGACGGGTTTGAGTGAGACATGATATACCTAGATGAAGGTGGACTTGTCTAGATCTTGGATATGGAATTTGTTGGGGGGTAACAGCTGGTCTCGTGCTTCGAATATTAATGACACGACCGGGGACACAAAATGATCTAAATGGGAAGTGGGAGTCCATGGGGAACTAATTATCGTCCTAATGGAAATTATTCTAATCAATCGACAGTCCTCGTATATCCCAAAATTTTGGAGGCTTACAGTCTACCTACCTTAGAAGTTTGGACAGGGTTTTAGGAATAATGAGGCTAGAAGAATTTTAAGGTATGGATATTATACCTCGACTCTTGTTAATAAAGAATAAGGCACGGCATACAGGATACGGTAGTTATAAGTCATGTCAAGGATCGTTTCTCAATAAATAGAAAACGAGTGCGTGTGCAATGACACATGGTCGATAAAATAGGATGACCTACTCGTCCACAATATACATGAGTTGTCGACGGGGTAACCAACTCTAAGGCACATCATATGAAAGATTTCTAATAATTGAGTCGTAAATTTCTATTGGGGTCAAACCTGCCGGACTATTGTCACAAGGGCTCTAGTTACAACAAGCTTCAACAAATAATTAGAGGCTCACAATATTTGGTCTCTGGAGAATAGGTAGTCTCTTAGGTTGGCATTTAGTCAAGGGAAAGAGCCTAATCATTCTCGGACTCCAATGACTGGAAGATAAAATAGTAGGTTTAAGGTCGAAGGGAGGACGAGTAACTCAAGGCAAGGTTCCAGTCACAGGGTTGGCCGATGGTAGCTACACTTGCGTATACAACTATCATAGCCATGGGAATACCCTGTATCTATCTATCTATCAATTACGAGCTTTCGTCTTTCCAATCAGTGAATGCAAAAATAATAAAGAGTTCAAGAGAGACGTCACTAAATACAATTTTGCGATTCAAAGACAAATGTATAATTCAAGGGGAATTGTCGAAGCAGTCGCGGATGAGATCCTAGAGACATCTACATCTCAATCCACGTAGGGTAATCAGATGAAGAGCGAACCAAATGCATCATGGTTGATCAGACCGTGATATAATGATTCTGGTTAGACAATATGTTAGCGGGCGTCCCCAATAAACATATGTCTCGAATCAAGCTCTATAAAAGAGTAAGCTTGCAAAACTAGGCTGTAATAGTAGCATTGGTCAAGATAGTCAAAATATAAATAGACGAGATTTTTGGAAAGGAGGCACAATAGCTCGAGTTTTGAGAAAGTCAAATCCTTACCTGGTGTTCTTGCTCATACAGTCTTCCTACTATCTTCCTATCAATAAGGCCTTGGTCGACTAATGAGTTATAGAACTCTAAATTCTATATTCTAGGTAAATCCTTGGTTTCGTGATTCAGATATGATAAGCTATCAGGTACTCTACTCTATATTGACACAAGGGTATCTAAGATCTAAGGAGGTCAATGAGAACATAGTTTTAGCAATGGTCTATAACCTACAATTCTTTGGAAGGATTTCAATTCTATGGATTGTGCCTCGCCAGTGCGCTGCTGGCTGCAGTGAACCCACATCTCCACTCTCCGCTAATTGATGACAGTGCGCTGTTGTCTAACTATTATTAGTTAACTAATATTCCTTTAACTATATCCGTAAGAATTCATGAGCTTCTAGAGATCCTAGCAAGTTGACTAAGAATAAAGCGTAGGGTTTTGTCCTATTAGTCACAACACTTAAATTAAAAGATTTAACATGGAGGAAGTAACTAAATACAAAAGAAATACAAACATTATCGTATCTAGTTCATATGTATTTCTATGGTTGAAAGAAAATCTCAAATAAATTTACTTCGAGATTCGTATGCAATTAACAGAATCAGAAAATTTAAACTAATTTCCTACGGCAACATAGTATTTAAAACAGGCAATTCTAATTTATGATATAAGATTTATATCTAATACAGCAAAAGAAAATTTAAACAGTTTATCAAAAAAATTAACGTATTAATTCTGGGCAAGTCTAACATACCAAGTGAATAGTATATCCACATTGGATCACATGGTCATATCAAAAGTATAGTGTGTCTACAAAGATCTTGCAAGCAATCTAAATTTTAACAACTTGGTATCCAAATTGTATGGCCTAACAGACAATCTTAACTACCCCACGGTTATTCTGAACAAGGGACTCCTAGTCCTAGTCATTCTCTTAAGTCATTTTAATCCTAGTTGTGAATGTGCATTTCCTGGTCGCAGGCTCGCAATAGTACGGCTAACGTACTATCACGAGTTCGCAATATTTTGCGAAAACTGACCTGCGTGGGCCACCATAAAAACTCGTCACGACCCGTACCCGCTTTTCGGATACGAGACGTGTTCAAGCCAGCCTACGTCGCAGAGTCGGCGGTAGAACGCTGTCAAGCCCGCAAGAAAATAAATGCTCAAAAATAAATATTTGCTGCTCATTCACATTTCTAATTTATTACAACATTTACAATATTTATATTTAAAGGAAAAATAAAGTTTTACAATTGAAGAAATATAAAACCACTTGCTATCTATTTCTAGGTTGTCATCAGCATACCCAAGCCTTCCCCAGTGTTAAGAGTGATCGCGGCTAAACCTGAAAAATTATAGTTTCCAGTCAGGAATGGAACAAGTACACAAATCGACGACAATGCAAAACACAATAGAATTAATAAGACATGAAAGTAGCATAAGGAATATGAAAGCTATTAAGAAACTGATGACATAGCACGATAGAGAAGTAAACAAGAAAAAACTAATAAAAGACATCTATCTAGGTGGTGTAAAATATCTGTTTCAACATGTGAACGGCTAGGGGGTAAAATCCGGCTCACTGCACGTGTCGTGTGCAGCTGCTATCGTTCAAGAATAGACATTTTGAGGATATTTCTGGGTAGTCCACATGTTTACTAAGATATTTCCCCTCCCGACAACTCCGTGTGACGAGCGTGTCAACAAGCAGCAAGATATATGTATAGACATGAAATGAAAAGACTACTATGAATCGGAAAGTAATCAGAAAGTGCACTTGCCTGAGGTCCTTAGCTGGAGAAACCAATAACAATATACCACTCACGAGCCACAATCAATCAACACATGCAGAAGTCTCCGGATGTTGAAATAAATAGTACCAATATTCTCAGAATAGTCAAATTAGCTAGGATTGCCAGTCCTTAAGTCCAATTCTGGACACAGGGGCAAAACGGTAATTTTGGGCAAAAACGATGTTCGCCGTTGGACCCACTTTATACTGAAAAGCGTGCCAGAGTCAACGGTCTCTAAAGTCGTCAAACTACATGTCTACGGATCAAGTTTTCCGATACGAACCCAACCGTATGTCCAGAGTTGGATTCCGGCGGGCCGTGCACAAAATCGCCCGTTGAGTGGGACCGTGGGGCCCGCAAAACGATGTCGGATTCAACTGTCTCAGAATCGGACCAAACTTGACATACAGGACCAGAAAAATGATACGGTCCTGTTGGCACAAGTTTCGTCTCGATCCGATGAGCGTGCACAAAGTAATTGAGAAATTTACAACGTGCACGATACAGTGAATTTCGACGGATACGCATCAAATTCGTCACGCACACGCGACCAATTTGAATTCTGTCAAAGCCTACACGACCACAAAGTCATTACACAGCTTTCGATCCTTTCGGTACGCAACCACGTCGTCCGGATTGGCGTGACGCACGTCGTGTGGAGTGATTTTTCTAATTTTCTAAACTGGTTTTTTAATGATAAAAACTGAATTTCGAAATCTGTTTTCTCTGCGCATACTTAATGAAAATTAAATCTACAAAATAGGTTAGGAGGCCATACATGTTATCTAAAAGTGTGTTCAAGTGGAATTCCTAATATGGTATTAGATCGATCGTAATCGGTCTCCGAACATGAACATTTGGACTGTCCTACACTCTGTTTATGAACAGATTTTTATGTCGACTTAGGTTCGATTTCTCGTCGACTAGATTACAAATCTACTCAAACTAATTAACAGGTTACGAAGTAGGTTAGGTTTTCTACATACCCGAGGAAGTGGCTCGCAAAACGAGCGAACGGTGGCAGAGAACTTGGGTCGCAAAGTCGGGCGGCCAGGGCTGTAGCTGCTGTCTCAAGATCCCCGCGCGCGCGTGTGCGCGCGCTGCCTCCGCGGCTCGGCCGCGCGCGGCAGAGCGTTGGCGGCGGGTGGCCGCCCCGACGACTGGGGTTGGGGGCACGGTGCTGCTAGGGTTTTACGTTTTGCACGAACTTCTCTCTCGATCTCTCTCTTATATAGGTATTACTGAATTGAAGGGGGGTCGGACTGGGAAATAAAGCTCGAGTTTAGTGTTGCTAATGCTGTTTGAACAGGGGGTAGGGTGTTGGGCATTAGTATTGTAATTAGGCTGATGTGGGTTCTGTTATGGGTGAGGCTCGATTGATTGGGTGTGGGGTGTTCTTCTCGGGCTGGCTGGAAAGCTCGCGGATGGGCCTGTGAGCAGGCCGAGCTATTGCTGCTCCTCTTTTTCTTTTATCCTTTTTCTATTTTTTTATATATATGGTTCTCTCTCTCTAAATATATATAAATCTATATATATATATATACACACCCACATATATATTTTATATCTATATCTATTCATACACATACTCTCAATTATAATATATTCATATTTACATACACACATATATATATATATATATATATATATATATATATATATATATATATATATATATATATATATATATATATATATATATTAATAATTTATGAAATATATATATATATATATATATATATATATATATATATATATATATATATATATATATATATATATATATATATATATATATATATATATATATATATATATATATATATATATATATATATACCTCCATAAAACCCAAATAAATCCCACTAACATATATTCCTAGTATAGAGTCTATGTACACAAATATGACCATATATAATAACATTTATTGGATACGAAATAAATATAACCGAGAATAATAGAATAATATTATATAATAATATCGACAATGAAAATAATAATAATAAATCCTAATAACAACTGAAATTAGACCAATAATGTAGTTCGGTGAACTCATCAAACACACCATTTATTTGGCTTCAGAAATTTATACAAATTTTGTAAAGCCCTATTTAATAATAATAATAATAATACCTATAATCTACCTATAACAATATTTAGAAAATAATTGTCAATTCTGAAAATATATACAAGATACTTACAATTACCAAACATGTCTACAAGGTCGTACTTGGTCCCGCTACCTGCCTACCTGGACTTGGATTCAGTTCGGGTCCAGTTTAACTAGTTTGGTGCGACCGGGTCACCTAGACGTCAAATAATATTAATTATGAATAATTAACTATTTTTAATGGTCATGTCACAACTTGGCCTGGTTTTCCTAATTAGGACATCCCTATGGCTAGGTTTCCCCGGACATGCCTAGTACACTAGTCAAGGCACAATGCTATATCTCCTGTACCACAAATCCTAGTCGTCTAGTACTTCAAAACTCAACCATGGCTAAAATCATCTACCGTATTAATTAACTAAATAAATATTTTTAAAAATCTAAAATCTCCATTTAAATAAATAAAAATAAATAAAATAAAAATATTTCATAATTTTTGGGAAGGGGAGCTACAGGCCGTCCCATCTGGTGTACCGGAACAAGAACCAGTGCTACTTGGAACCGTATTTACCGAGCCATTTTTCACGACAATTCGGCTACGCTCAGTTAATGTTGGATAATCCCAGTATTACCCTGGGGTATGCTGGGAGCTTGCTGGATGGTGCTCGAGCTTGCCATTACTATAATGTCGGATGTACCGGAGCTCGCTTTACGCTGCCCGTCCAGAATCTGTGGCCGCCTATTCTTTATTCGGCCGCCAAATTTTACTTTGTTATGGCTGTCGCGCCTCCCGGATATGATAGGGAGACCAGTCTTGTTGTGGACACCCCGTTAGCGGTGACCGGGAACACATCGGCTAGGGTTCGATCGTACCGTCCGCCAGAGGTGGGTCATCGAGGTGTCCCTGCCGCATCCCCAGGGGGTCAGGCCGAACCTTCGGTTGATCAATCGAAACGACGTACGGGTACAGAGGTTGGCTCTTCTACGTCAAAAAGGCAGAAGAAGGCATCGTCACCGATGGTGTCATCGGACTCAGTATCTGCAGAGGTAAGGATGTCCCACATAGTCTGGTTTTGGTTCAAATTTTCATGTAACCAATGCTTTCTTTTTGTAGGAGCCGCTAAAAAGGAGGCCCTGTACTCCAAAATCTGGTGGAAGCAAGCCAAAGGAGATGGCGGGCTCGTCTGAAGTACGCATCCCGCCGATTATGATGTCTCCCATGGGGGAGAACCCAGATGATGTTGTTATCGTAGAGATTCCAGCATCCCCAGATTATGTCAGAAGGGAAGCTGAGGATGCTGCAGCTTCCAAGATGATGAAGGCCGCAGCGGGGGCCTTGGATGCTGAGGGCCCAGCAGACACGGGGCTTCCTGGTGATGAAGTGGGGTGGAGTTCGTCGTCTTCAGATGGCGTCGCTCCAGAGTTACAAGAGTCTGTTACGGGGGCAACAGATATGGTTGGAACAGAGGAGAGGGTTGATTCCCCTTTTTGTCAAGATGAGGAAAGGTCGGTTGCATCATTGCCGAGCCCTACCCCAGACTCATCAGCGAAAGCTGAGGTGGCTACCGATCAGGAGGTAGCGACAGATCCTATCCCTGCAGAGGGATTTGATGAGGAAACTCGTTTGGCGGTCCTGACTTCAGGGGCGAGTCAGGAGACAAGTGTTGATCTCCCCGTTCTGCCAGGGGAGGTACTGGCTGCTGATAGCACGTTGGGGGCTGATGAGGTGGCCACCGACACCAGGGGTTCTTCCGAGTTTAGTATGGGTTTGATGGAACCCCTTGCTCCTTCCACTTGGGGTACTATCTCGACGCCTGTCTCGGCTTCTTCTGTTCCTTTGGCTCCTCGGGCTAGTAGTCAAGCCCCTGTTGATGAAGAGCCTGTTGATACCGAGGGTCCAGCCTCGCGGTTTGAGGCAGGCAGGCCTTCTTGCGGTCCACCTGCTAAAGGAGCTCCTCCGACTCCTGCTATGATGCCGCAGGTGCTGGCGGATGCAGATGAATACGTGAAATTCATCATCGAGGCAGTGTATAAAATACTGCAGAGGGGTGTATCGGCCGTGAGGGACGCCAATGGGAGTTTTGTGACGTAAAGAACTCTGGCAATGCCTCATATCAACCTGATCCGTCTTCATCAGGGCCATGATCATATGGCCGACATTCTAGAGGACTCAGTGGTTGAGTTGGACCAGCGGCTTTCCGAACTGCAGTGCATCCAGCGAAACGACCTCTCCGTCCTGATAGATACGGAGAAGGAGAAGCTGATCGCCGAGACTGAGTCTTCTTACCAGGCCACCGTAAGTGTCTGGGAACGTGAAGTGGCTGAGACTGAAGCTGCAGTGGAGCGATTGTCTCAGTCTACATGGGAGACAGTGGAGGCACGAGCTGTGTTGGACACTGGTATTGTGGAGATTGATGCCCAGATCCATCACCTTAAGGACCAACGGGACCGACTTCTATTAGACGTCGAACGTGTCCAGGCTGAACACGTAGCATTCAAGAAGGAGGAGGCAGCATTCACCCACCGGGCTCTTGCTTTGGCTCAGCAGCGGCAGCAGCTGGATGAGAAGCATAAAAATAATACTTCTTCTCAGGCTATTGAAGCGATGCGTCAAGAGGCTAAACGTCGAGTCTTGGTGACTGTGGAGACTCGGGCGGCAGACTTGAGGCATCGGATTGAAGAGCTTTCAGCCAATCCTGGGGATGTTTAGGGCTTGTAGTCTCTTCTCTTTGTGTATTGCAACTCTTGCTGGGGATAGTGTAATCCTTTACTCTCCCTTTCTTTAGAAAATAAAGAAGTACACAATTTTCTGTGATGTGTTCATTTTTGCTGTCATGAAATTTGATGATTTGTATGGACCTATTATCTTTTGCGTACCTTGGTTTTTAGGTACAGATAATAAGTTTGAAAGAACTAACATGTTTACTCAGAGGTAATATGGACGTGGCAAATATGGGATTCAAAAGGATAGAATCTTCCCACTCAGAGGTGTTATGGACGTGGTAGGAACGATTCTAGAGGATACGCGAAACTACTCAGAGGTAATGTGGACGTGGAAGTTCTGCGATTAATGTACGGCAACGCAGGGGTTGACTGTACGGGATGTTTACTCAGAGGTAATGTGGACGTGGTAAACATGAGGGGTAGCATAGTCTTATGGGATGTAAGATTCCGCTTTATAGGGTGTAGGGGGACAACTCAGAGGTGATGTGGACGTGGTTGCCCTTCTACTGGAGGATGCTACGGAACAGCTGGGTTCCGGAAGCGTATGATTTTGTGGAAGGGAATTGCATGTGAGCCCTGATGATTGGGTCCACAGATCCCCTTGTGTAAGTACACGTCTGGAAGATATCAAGAGTAATACTTCTTCAGGAACTTGCCGTTGATAGGCATCATGAACAAGTCCCCATTGGGTTTGACGAGACAGTAAGCACCGTTTGAGTATACCGTCTCTATGATGAAAGGTCCTTCCCACTTGGGCTTAAACTTTCCTGGTGTTTTGTGAGTTAACACCATCGGCCTCCTGACTGCCAGAACCAGGTCGCCTACTTGAAAAGTCCTCTGCTTGACCTTTTTGTTGAAAGCCTGTGATATACGGGCTTGGTAAAGTTCGATGCGTTGTTGAGCTAGAAGACGCTTTTCGTCAAGTGCCTCCAGTTTCTGCAGACGACGACGTTGATTGTCCTCTTCTGTGAGTTGGTTTGTGATCATTACACGAAGAGAGGGTATCTGGATCTCGAGAGGCAGTACTGTTTCGCTTCCGTAGACCAAGAAGAATGGTGTGTTGCCTGTCGGTGTCCGTATCGTTGTGCGGTAGGCCCAAAGGCATTCGCTGAGCTTTTCATCCCAGTCGCGTTTGTTGGATGACACGACCATTTTGAGTAGCCTGACGATAGTCTTGTTGAACGCCTCGGCCAATCCGTTTGCTGTCGAATTGTAAGCGGTTGATGCCACATTTTGGATGCGATTCTTATCACAGAATCTGTTGAAAACATGGCTGATGAACTGAGGACCATTATCGTGGATGATCCTCTGGGGTACTCCGAAACGGTAGATAACGTGGTGTTTAATGAAGCTGATCACCCTAGAGCTTTTCACTTCTGCCAGTGGAACTGCTTCTGCCCATTTGGAGAAGTAGTCAGTGATGGCTAGGATGAAGCAGTGTCCTCTCGATGAAGGAGGGGTGATTGGTCCGACAATGTCAATGCCCTAAGCTTCGAAGGGCCATGAGGCGACTATAGGATGTAGTGGTTCTGACGGTATATGAATAAAGTCTGCGTGAAGCTGGCACGCATGGCACTTCTTAGCATATTCGACAGCGTCAGCGGCCATGGTTGGCCAGTAGTAGCCCATGCGTCGCAGTCGGTCCTGCAACTTAGGGCCAGGTTGATGGGCCCCGCAGGTTCCATCGTAAGCTTCTCGAAGGGCTTCGGCTGCTTCTTCATTGGACAAATATCGAAGGAGAAGTCCATCGTAGGAGCGCCGATACAGCATTTTAGTAGCCGTATCGTAGTAAAATCGAAGAGAGCGTCTCCTGACTGAGACGGCTTCTTTCGGGTCCTCTGGGAGAATTCCGTAGACAGCAAAGTCGATGAACGGAAATCTCCAGTCTCGGACATTAATACCGGCACTGGTTGACATGGCATAGGCCACTCGTAAGCACAGGTTGTTTTTAGGACAGACCAAGTCTCGACTCGCCACTGTGACGTAGTGTTGAGTCCCGAGGGGTGCTGCCAATGAGGCTGTGAGGCCAGCCAGGGCATCAGCCTCCAGATTTTGTAGACGAGGTACGTGTTCGATGAAGAACTCGGTGAAGGCTGAAATGATGTTCAATGCAACTTCATGGTAGGGGATCAGATCTTCATGGCGAACTTTGTATTGCCCTCTAATCTGGTTTACGACGAGTTTTGAGTCACCGTAGGCTTCCAGATGATTCACCTCCAGCTGTTGCGCTAGCTGGAGTCCCATAATGAGCGCGTTGTACTCAGCAATATTGTTGGAGCACGACTTTGAAAGGGAGTAAGCACGCTGGATGACCAGCTGATCGGGGGAGACTAATACTACCCCCACTCCAGCGATGATTTGGCCTTTGAGGCCTGTTCTTGAAGCGCCATCAAAAAACATTCGCCAGACGGAGCCTTCTTCGGTGACCTTCGATTCTTGGACCTCATCCGGGATGTCTTCATAGAGTCTTGAGGACTCTGGGATGGGGTGTGCAGCTAAGAAGTCGGCTAGAGCTTGACCCTTAACAGCTTTTTGTGGAACGAACACCATATTGTATGGCGTTAGCAAGATCTACCATGTGGCAAGCCGGGAGTTTAATGATCCTGGCTTCGTCATGAGGACTCTGAGCGGATTGACTCGAAAAATGACATAAATTGTCTGGCCCGAGACGTAATGACGAGTCTTCTGATGGCAAATACCAGTGCCAAGCACTCCTTTTCAACGGGGTTGTACCGGTGTTCGGCCCCGATCAGAGTTCGACTGAGGTAGTAGATTGCTTGGTCATAGCCTGTATCGCTGTTCTGAGCTAGCAGAGCACCGAAGGAATGATCCATGGCACAGACGTAGAGGATAAATGGTTTGCCGACGATGGGTGCCACCAGGACCGGCGGGCTTGTCAGATAAGCCTTGATGTCGTCGAAAGCCTTTTGGCACTCTTCTGTCCAGACGTAAGAGACTCCCTTCTTCATGAGCTGAGTGAAGGGTTGGCATTTGCCAGAAAGGTTTGCTATGAACCTCCGGATGTATGCCAGACGCCCTTGTAGGCCTCGAAGTTCTCGAAGGTTCTTCGGAGGGTCCATATCGAGGATGGCTTTGGTCTTCTCGGGATCGACATGAATGCCTTTCGCCGTGATGATGAAGCCTAGGAACTTTTTGCTAGAAACCCCCAAGAAGGATTTAGCGGGGTTCATCTTGAGTTGATGCGCCCGCATGAGATCGAAGACTGTCTTGAGGCCTTGTAGGTGATCTCCTTTAAGACGGCTCTTGACTACGATGTCGTCAACATAGCATTCGACTGTCTTGCGAAGATGCTGACGGAAAATGGTGCTCATAGCTCGTTGGTATGTCGCACCGGCGTTCCTCAAGCCAAAGGGCATCAATGTGTAGCAGAAAATGCCCTTTGGAGTCCTGAATAACGTGTGTTTTGCGTCATCGGGGAACATCTTGATCTGGTTGTAGCCCGAATACCCGTCCATGAAAGACATGCGCTCAAAGCTACATGTGTTGTCGATCATCACGTCGGTGATTGGAAGCTGGAATTCGTCCTTCGGGCAGGCAGAGTTTAGGTCCCTGAAGTCGATACAAACTCGTATCTTTCCATTCTTCTTGGTGACGGGGACGACGTTGGCTACCCAATCTGGGTGTTGTTCTTCACGGATGAAGCCGCTGGTCAAGAGCTTATCCACCTCCTGATCGATGGCGTTCATGATGTCCGGACGGAAGCGTCGCTATTGTTGTTTGATAGACATGGCATCGGGTAAGATGTTCAACCTATGCATCGCGATCTGGGGGTCAAGTCCCGGCATATCTTCGTAGCTCCAGGTGAAGATGTCGATATACTCCTTAGCCAGCTGGATTAAAGATTCTTGGTCTTCTCCTTTTAGGCTTTTGCTGACGAAGATGGGTTTGGAAGAAGATCCATCCCCAAGGTCGATCTGCGACCTCGTCTTCGGCGGGAGATTCACGTAGTTCAAAACGAGACTCCTACTGTTCTCCCAGGCGTTGAGCCCAAGGTTCTTCTTCAAAGAATTCTGGCATTTGGCATTCATCTTCTTGAGGTTATGCTAATGTCATGTTGGCTGACAGCACTTTCTTGAAGACTGATCCGATGCTGGTATCGGAATCCCAAGTCGATGCTTCGGACGAGTGAGAATGCTTTACCTCTTCTGCGTCTAAACTCTCTAGAGTTGACGATGGCGTGACATAGCCTACCCCCCGTCGAGTTTTGTTGTAGTAGTCATGCGGCTTTCCTTTAGGTGTCGAAAGCCGGCGGGGGAGACGTCGACCCTTGCCGTAGTTCAGGCCTTTGTCATTTTTTAGGTCGTAACCCATCTTTTGGATGAGGTACTTTGCCTTGTCCGTGTACCGATAGACTTGCATTCTGCCGGTATCTGGTTCTGCCTCGAGTGGCGGGAGGTCTTGATGACGCTCAACTTTGCCGAAGATGATGGGTTCTTCGTCTCGATTCCGTGGCGGGACTATGTAACAGACCCCTTGGGACGGGACTACTCGATTTACATGATGGACGGTCGTTATTTGTGTTTGCAACGACCGTAGAGCGTAATCTAATGTATACATGGCATTCCAATGTAGAAGACTAGAATAATTAAAAGACACTCTATTATTGATGAAATACGAGATTTTATCCCGCGGGATTATATTATCCAGAGATGGGGCATCTACATCAGCAGAGATATATTCCCCTAGCTCTTCATCCGTGAGTACTGGAGTAGGATTGGGAGAATCTACCACAGCGTTGGACTTGGAGTCCGAGAGGACTATGCAGGCCTTTTCTGACAGCTTGGATGGCGGCGGCTTGCCTTTAAGACGCACCTTCAGAGGTGCCTCCACCGTGCTTTCGGTAATTGGCGCCTTCCCATGTAGTTTCGCCACAAGGGGAGCCGATGTTTGAGGCATCTTTCCCTTGAGCCGTATCTTCAGAGGAGCTTCAGGAGCAGCTGGTGCTTTCCCGAGCAGCTTAATGCTCATGGGAGGCAACTTCTGAGGCGGTTTGCCTTTGAGTCGGATCTTCAAAGGAGCGTCGGAGATGACCTCAGGCTCCATGTCCGGCTCTGCTGCCGTTTCTGCTTCGTCATCAGCATCATTGGCTTCCTCCTCGTTAGGTGACTTGTACAAGTCAGAATCCGTAAAGTAGGCTTCAATCCCTTTGAAAGGGTCGATGTTCGCAAACTCCGTCCAGATGACGTTGTTGGTGGACACGTACTTCATACATTGGTGGAGCGTGGATGGCACCACCATGTACTTATGCAGCCATGGACGACCCAACAGCAGGTTGTAGTTGACTTCGGCGTCCACGACATAACAAGTGACCTCGGTTCTGAGGTTACCGATATGGCACTTTAGTCGTATTTTGCCTAGCGGCTCGCTTTTGCTGGCGTTGAAGCCACTGATAGTTGTATTGGAAGGCGCCAACCGGTACATTGGGATCCCCAGTATTGAGAGCAGCGTCTTCGGGATGATGCTGAGGGAAGACCCCGGATCGATCTGAATCCACTTCACCTTGACTGAACCGATATACCATATATAATACAGCGGCCTGTTGTTGTGGAAGCATGGAATTTCAGAATCAGAAAGTCTATGTGCCAGACTACATGCGCCAAAGTTTGGACAAAGTACTTCACAGCAAAAAGCAACAAATATCTAGATATTAAAAGAGGACTTTTTATTTAACATATAAAAGTCTATTACATGTCTAAGAAAGACTGTACAAAGGAGAATTTCTACAAAGAAAAGATCCTAAGTTTACAGCCAGCAATCAACATGCGCCCTCAGCCAGGCGCATCCCAACATGCGCCCTCAGCCAGGCGCATCCCACCATGCGCCCTCAGCAAGGCACATCCTTTTCAGCAGCTCAGTTATGTGTATCCTCAGTTATGTGCATCCCTTTGGCAGCTCAGTTATGTGCATCCCTTCAGCAGCCCAGTTATGTGCCGCTCTTCTAGCCAGGCTCACCGCCGTCTAAATGCTTCGACTAATGAAGCATTAATTGAACAGAACGAGGGTGACAATCAACCCTCTAGCCCAGGAAGGGAAAAGAACCACAAGCCAACCTGTGGCCAGGGGAGGCTTCGAAAGAGCCTCCAAACACCAAGAAAGACCGTGATCGAAACCGCGGCCAAAGGAGCAACTTTCAACAACCAGAATGGGCTACACCCATTTTGAAGGAAGAAAGAGCCACCAAAGCCGTAGCACCGTAATTCCGATCTACGGTTCTTCCTGCACAACAAAGACGAGGCCCGTGCATCCCTATCTTTGGATGCAACAGGCACCTTCCGCCTGCTTGGAATCCCTCGACTCTGACTTTTGGATGTAACAGTCACCTTCAAGTGCATCAACAAAGACACTGCGTCGCATCTTCACTCTCGGGAGCATCTCGTCAACAGAATGCATTCGAGTACACAAGTTCATGTCGGAATAATGTGAGAGAACGAGAGGCCAACCCTCTCTCCATGCCACTATTTATAGGCCGGACAAATCAAACCCATGCGCCAAGTGGATGGCTCTCCGAATTTCGTTCAATGAATTTGCATTAAATGGATGAACCGGACGCTTCGAATTTAGCCAAGTCAAAATGGCTATTTAAAGTACTCGAAGAATGTAACAGTTGCACCATCAAAGACGTCTCATGAAGCAGATGTGCCGGCCAGACCGTGCATCACACAGACGCGCCCTTCAACATCAAGCGCATCACACAGACGCGCCCTTCAGTACCAAGAGCATCACAGGGGATGTGCCCCCATGCGTCCCCATACGCCTAGTGGAACGCCAATCGATGCGCCCACTCGGCTGTCCATCGAATGTCACAAATATTAAATGATGAACTGACAGAGTTGGCAGCACGTCTCCCGAAGTCTGAACAGTCGTCAGCTTTTTCAGAAGACGAAGCATCGCCAATGTCACATCATCATTACTTCCCTTCGACGGCTACTTCCACGTGGCCACCCAACCATCTCGCATGCGCCTCCGCGGCCATGCGCCCAAATCTGCATACGCCTCAAAAGCTGTACGCCTCAGACTTTTTACTGATCCCTGAAGACAGAAGGAAAGTTACTGTCACAACTCTGCATGCGCCTCAAAAGCCATGCGTCCCAGACTTCTCCCTGATCCTAAAAGACAGGAGTAAAGTCACTACTGAAGCTCTGCATGTGCCTCAAAAGCCATGCGCCCAGAATGGTTCGTGACTCCTAAAGGTTACGAGCCAAAGTCTCCTCATGCGCCCAATCCTATGCGTATCCTACCAGATCATTCCCCACCAAATCAGAGATCTCCGAGCCATGGGTCGATGACACTTGTCCTTTGACTCAAATCATCCAAGATCTCAGTAAAGAAAGATCTTCTCCTCTGCTACGTGCGGTCCACAACAGCAGTATGAAGAAGTCAACCCCTCGATCAGGGCGCATCGTCCATGCGCCTCCATCAACAATCAACACGTGGTGCCCCCGCGTACAGGCGCATCCTACATGCGCGCATGAGCAGCCAGCCTGCAAAACTATAAATAGAGGGATCATTTCCTTCTTCCAAACGGACCGACCTACGTGCACACATATCAACCTCCACAACGAACAGACAGAGACTTTGCACCACCAGAGAGGCAGATACAGACACTCAACGTCTTCCTCCTCTCAGCAAGCTCCAGCACCCAGAGCAATCCAGACCTTCAGAGAACCGATAACCGTCGTCAGACCGTCAACGGAGTCAACGCATTACCACTCACTCCATTGGCACAAGGAACCCAGATTAAACAAAAGTGTACTCCTAGGACTACGCCTAAGTCCTATATTGTAACACTGTTCTGTTTGTATTGAAATTTACAATCAAAGAATTTTAATGGCAAACAAGCTGGCGACTCTGCTGGGGACCTCTTTCTCCTCCACCGAGAAAGCTGTGTCACAATCCGACGACGTGAAGGTGGGCTCCTCCCACAAGACGCTGGTCGTACGCCTCAATCAACAGGCGTATGAGGAGTTCATCTCTGAAGGAAGTGCGAGTCCTTCGAAGCGGCTGCCGAAGCCGAAGAAGACCCGCCGAGTCTGGGTGCGCAAGGTCGACGCCTCGGGCACCACCACCGAAGGGGATGCGCCAATCCAGCCTTCCCTTCCTGCTGACGTCCTCAATAACCAAGATGCGCCCGCTGGTGCAGCGCATCTCTCGGATAAACGTGCGGCTAACCACGTTCCCCAGCCATCTCCCTCTCAGGCGAGGAAGATGCGTTGATGGAGCAGGGGCGCAGCCAAAGCCCCGCGTATCACCTCTGATGTGCCACAGAAGTCTCTGTCTTTGACAGACTCACTCGCTGTAGTGGCGAAGAGAATTTGGATTCTGAGTACTACGCGCCCCAGCGGCCTGGTACGAAGAAGTCTAAGGCAGCACGGGCCATGCGTCCCAAACGTGCTATGCCAGCAACAAGCCAAAAGCATGCGCTCACAATCATGCGCACTACTGATGGTAAGTTGTACAAGGTCGACTCGAGTGTTACGGCGCCGAGAACGAGCCAACCTTCAAAGTCCTTGTCTCACTTGGGCACATCTACTGCGTGCACAACCAAGTCGAGCAAGACAAATCCAGTGGTCTTGAACTCCCGCGCCTCCTCCGGTTGTGCGTTTGAGGTCCGTTCAAGTTACTCCAAATGTTGTGGTTCCCCCACTTCTGATCGGAATGCCTATTTGGTATTAGATCAGGGGGCGCAACACTCACTTGACCACTCTGGCGCTTGGCCTTGCCATGCGCCTGAAGGGGGTGCAAATGTGGCACTCTCCTCCAACGATCTGCGTAACGTGATTACTCACAAGCGCCGATCATGAGAGTTGACTGACAAGCACGATACGCCTCTCACGGGGCATACTTTTGCTATGGTCACCATCAACTGCTGTTGCAAAATAGCAGTCCCACCAAGGCAGTCGGTGTTCCAGCGGCTGCAACCATCGACACCTCTCCGACGTCGCCTCGGGAAGAAGGTGTCAACAGAAGAGGAACCAATGGTTGCTTCATGCAACGTGATCTCCAACTCCTCGTCAGTCTGAAAGGCGACTGGCAGTTTCTCTTCCTCGTCCAAGAGCCAGCCGAGGAAAACCAAGACAGCTGTCTCATCCTCCGGAGTGTTCGAAGGCACTCGAGCGAGGAAGAAGTTCTTGGAGGAAGCTGGGGGTAGTCAGACCCTTGTCGAGCCTCCTTCCGAAGACGAGTGTGTCCAAAGCACACCTGGGGCAGATCCTCGAGGCTAAGTCAGCCTCCCAGAAGCCCCTGAAGACGAGGATATCCCCCAGAACATAGCTGGGGGTAGTCTAACATCTGCAGACCCGAGTTTCAGAGACGAAGAGGCCCTTCAGGACGGAGTTAACGGTAATCAGGCCCTTGCAGATGCACCCGTGGTGAATGTTCTCCCAAACATAGCCGGGGGTAGCCAAGACGAAGCTCCAGGAGAGGCAACTCCCCTACAAGAGAGTGAGGCCGAGAGTGAGGCCTCAACCCATCCATCCACTCCCGGCCGCGTCATGACAGTAAACGTGACTGGGGCTGATGTCGAGTCTGATGCGCCGCCAACAGACCTCGTCCAGCGCATAGATACCCTGGAGGGAGGACTCAAAACCCTCTCTGCCTCCATACAAACACTGACTCAGACAGTGTTTGAGATACGGTCAGCTTTGACCAGGACACCTTCTGCCGGTCCCGATCCAGGGGCCAATGGAGAGTCGAGTGTACCCCTTCAACGGGTATCCTCGGACGCAGATCGTCGAGAAGCACCTCGAACGTCAGAGCCCTCAAATGCTCAACATCCTGTGGTATCACCTTTCCCGACTCCCAGCTCCACGGAAGACGTGGTCGAGATGATCAGGGACCTGCGCGAGCGCTTTGAGTCCAAGACGAGACAAGAGGAGCGCCAGAAAATGGGCATCCCCCAGCCTTATCCCCTCAAGTGGAACAAGGTGGTTTATCCTCCAAAGTATAAACCACAAATACTGATGCCATACGACGGGAAGGACTCTCCTCGTCGCTACTTAATGTATTTCCAGTCTTAGACGGGACATCTTCCGAAGGAGGACACGCTACTTACCAGCATATTTGTTGGGGCACTGAAAGGAGTGGCGTACGACTGGTACTGTAGCCTCTCCGACAATTCAATATCTTCCTTCGATGACCTGACGTGCCTCTTTCTCGACCGTTTTTACGACGGCAGGAAGGATATGACAATAGCATCCCTTATAGAGAAACGCCAGAAGGAGAAGGAAACAGTTCGAGTGTTCATCGAACGCTTCCGACAGGCCTGCTTCAGACTACCCCCGGGCATGCCAGAATACGCGCTTCTCTCCTCCTGCAGCATGAACATGCTGCCTGCAGTCAAGCTCTGGCTCAACTCTACTCCTCCCCCCGACTGGAGCGCCTTGATCATTGAAGCAGAAGCCGTGGAGAAGAAGGCAGCCAACGCTCGTCTTCTGGGAGTCAGTTTCCCTGCCTTCGAGGATAAGGGGAAACGGCCTGCAGCCAACAACCCTGGACGAGAAACAAAGGGGAAACAGGCATTGACTGTCAATGCCTCAAAAGGTGCGTCAGTACCTACCCAGAAGCCTCCACTTGCACCAAGGCCAAAGGAGGTTTATTCGTTCAACGATGAAGACACCCTGCAACTCTTTGAGATATTGAAGCAGGATGACAAGATCAAGCTTCCGGACCCGAAGCGTCCTGATGAGGTTGGGAAAGTGGACAACCTAAGGTACTGTCACTACCATCGGTTTGTCGGACACCCAACCAAGGACTGCTATGTCCTCAAGAATTACATCCAGCACATGATCAAAGCGGATGTAATCTCCGTCGACTAAGAAGAGAAGACGGTGTCGGCCAACGTGGTGTCACTCCAGTTTGGCACCCTGCCGCCGACTACAACACAGGATGGCGTCGTACCCATCCCTAAGGCGACAATGGAGGTGGTTAACTTACCACCAACCCGTGACAACGTGAGTGGACTCATCCCACTCACCACATCTCGGGGAGAGATTCTGTGGGTTCACCCCGATCTCGTCATCGAGGTGACTCAAACGGAGGTACGCCCTACCTCCAAGTCCAAAGGCAGGAAGATCAAGTCTTGCCGCATGGTCTCTTCTTCAGCGGAAGAGGCACTTCCTGTGCAGACGCGTTCACAACAGAATGCCCAACCCGACGAAGGTGTCGTCGAGGTGGTGCCTCCTGGCACCGTCCCTGCTGTCCAGGACGAGGGCCCGTCTAAGCCCTCAGCAGCCAATAAACAGAAGCAGATAGAGGCCCGCTTCGATAGGCCTCTGCGAAAAGAGAATGCTTCGGGGCTAGCCAAGCCCCACAATTTTGACATACTGGCGCAACTGGCCAGTACTCCTGCCCGCCTATCTCTGTTCGAGCTCCTCCGTCTTTCCAAAGACTCCCGAGAAGCTCTCTGCGAAGCTCTAAAGGATGCTGAATCCTTTCTCAGTCAGGTCAAGCAGCCGAAAGATCTCCCGACTGTGTGCAAGCACTGTCACTGTGCGGAGGAGGTTATCCCCAATATAACCTTCACCCAACAGGACATGTTGCTCAAACACAATCGACACAACAGGCCGCTGTATTACACAGGGTACATCGGTTTAGTCAAGGTGAAGCGGATTCAGATTGATCCGGGGTCTTTCCTCAGCATCATCCCGAAGACGCTGCTCTCAACACTGGGGATCCCAATGTACCGACTAGCGCCCTCCAACACGACAATCAGTGGTTTCAACGCTAGCAAAAGCGAACCACTGGGCAAAATACGACTAAAGTGCCACATCGGTAACCTCAGAACCGTGGTCACTTGTTATGTCGTGGACGCTGAAGTCAACTACAATATTCTGTTGGGTCGCCCATGGCTGCACGAGTACATGATGGTGCCATCCACGCTCCACCAATGTATGAAGTACGTGTCCACCAACAACGTCATCCATACGGAGTTCGCGGACATCGACCCTTTCAAAGGGATTGAAGCCTACTTCACCGATGCCGACTTATACAAGTCACCTGACAAGGAGGAGGCCAATGATGCTGACGACGAAGCAGAAACGGCAGCAGAGCCAGACATGGAGCCTGAGGTCACTCCCGATGCTCCTTTGAAGATCCGACTCAAAGGCAAACCGCCTCAGAAGTTGCCCCCATGAGCATTAAGCTACCCAGGAAAGCACCAGCTGCTCCTGAAGCTCCCCTGAAGATACGGCTCAAGGGAAAGCTGCCTCAAACATTGGCTTCCCTTGTGGCAAAACTACAGGGGAAGGCGTCAATCACCGGAAGCACAGCGGAGGCACCTCTAAAGGTGCGTCTTAAGGGCAAGCCGCCGCCATCCCAGCCGCCAGAGAAGGCCCATATAGTCCTCTCGGACTCCCAGATCAGCGCTGTGGTGGACCCTCCCGATCCTACTCCAGTGCTTACAGATGAAGAACTGGGGGAATATATCTCGGCCGATGTAGATGCTCCATCTTTCGACAATGTAATCCCACGAAATAAAATCTCATATTTCATCAATAACAGAGTGTCTTTTAATTATTCTAGTCTTCCACATTGGAATGCCATGTATACATTAGATAACGCTCTACGGTCGTTACAAACACAAATAACGACCGTCCATCATGTAAATCGAGTAGTCCCGTTCCAAGGGTTCTGTTACATAGTTCCACCACAGAGTCGAGACGAAGAATCCATCATCTTCGGCAAGGTCGAGCGTCATCAAGACCTCCCGCCACTCAAGCTAGAACCAGATGTCGGCAGAATACAACTCTATCGGTATACAGACAAGGCAAAGTACCTCATCCAAAAGATGGGTTACGACCTAAAAAGCGACAAAGGCCTGAACTACGGCAAAGGTCGACGTCTCCCTCTCCGGCTTCCAACACCTAAAGGAAAGCTGCAGGACTACTACAACAAAACTCGACGGGGGGTTGGCTATGTCACGCCACCGTCAACTCCAGAGAGTTCAGACGCAGAGGAAGTTGAACATTCTCACTCGTTTGAAGCATCAATGTGGGATTCCGATACCAGTATCGGATCTGTCTTTAAGAGAGTGCTGTCAGCCAACATGACATCTGCACAATCTCAAGAAGAAGAAGGCGAAGACCAAGCGCCGGAATTCTTCGAAGAAGAACCCTGGGCTCAACGCCTGGGACAACAATAGGAGTCTCATTTCGAATTACGTGAACCTCCCACCGAAGATGAAGTCGAGCAGATCGACCTCGGGGATGGATCTTCTTTCAAATCCATCTTCATCAGCAAAAGCCTAAAAGAAGAAGACCGAGAATCTTTAATCCAGCTGGCTAAAGAATATATCGACGTCTTTGCCTGGAGCTACAAAGATATACCGGGACTTGATCCCCAGATCGCGATGCATAGGCTGAACATCTTACCTGATGCCAAGCCTATCAAACAACAACAGTGGTGCTTCCGTCCGGTCATCATAAACGCCATCGATCAGGAGATAGACAAGCTCTTGACCAGCAGCTTCATCCGTGAAGAGCAACACCCAGATTGGGTAACCAACGTCGTCCCCGTCACCAAGAAGAATGGGAAGATACGAGTCTGTATCGACTTCAGGGACCTCAACTCTGCTTGCCCGAAGGATAAATTCTCGCTTCCAATCACCGACGTGATGATCGACAACACATGTAGCTTCGAGCGCATGTCTTTCATGGATTGGTATTCGGGCTAAAACCAGATCAAGATGTTCCTCGATGACGCAAAACATACGTCATTCAGGACTCCAAAGGACGTTTTCTGCTACATAGTGATGCCCTTCGGCTTGAAGAACGCTAGTGCGATATATCAACGTGCTATGAGCACCATTTTCCGTCAACACCTTCGCAAGACAGTCGAATGCTATGTTGACGACATCGCAGTCAAGAGCCGTCTCAAAGGAGATCACCTGCAAGACCTTAAGACATTCTTCGACCTCATACGGGCGCATCAACTCAAGATGAACCCCGCTAAATCCTTCCTTGGGGTTTCGAGCGGAAAGTTCTTGGGCTTCATCATCACGGCGAAAGGCATTCATGTCGATCCCGAGAAGAACAAAGCCATTCTTGATATGGACCCTCCGAAGAATCTTCGAGAACTGCGAGGCCTACAGGGACGTCTGGCATACATCTGGAGGTTCATAGCAAACCTTTTCGGCAAATGTCAACCTTTCACCCAGCTCATGAAGAAGGGAGTCTCTTACGTCTGGACAGAGGAATGCCAAAAGGCTTTCGACGATATCAAAGCCTACCTGACGAGCCCTCCAGTCCTGGTGGCACCCATCACTGGCAAACCATTCCTACTCTACGTCCGTGCCATAGATCATTCCCTCGGTGCCCTGCTAGCTCAGAACAGCGACACAAGCTATGAGCAAGCAATCTACTACCTCAGCCGAACTCTGATCGGGGCCGGACACCGGTACAACCCCGTTGAAAAGTAGTGCTTGGCTCTGGTATTTGCCATCCAAAAGACTCGTCATTATGTCTCGGGCCAGACAATTCATGTCATTTCCCGAGTCAATCCGCTCAGGGTCCTCATGACGAAGCCAGGATCACTGAACTCCCGGCTAGCCACATGGGCGATCTTGCTAACACCATACAACATGGTGTTCGTTCCACAGAAGGCTGTTAAGGGTCAAGCTCTGGCCGACTTTTTAGCTGCACACCCCATCCCAGAATCCTCAAGACTCTATGAAGACATCCCGGATGAGGTCCAAGAATCAAACGTCACCGAAGAAGGCTCCGTCTGACGGATGTTTTTCGATGGCACTTCAAGAACAGGCCCCAAAGGCCAAATCGTCGCAGGAGTGGGGGTGGTATTAGTCTTCCCCGATCAGCTGGTCATCCAGCGTGCTTACTCCCTTTCAAAGCCGTGCTCCAATAATGTTGCTGAGTACAACGCGCTCATTATAGGACTCCAGCTGGAGCAACAGCTGGAGGTGAATCATCTGGAAGCCTACGATGACTCAAAGCTCATCGTAAATCAGATCAGGGGGTAATACGAGGTTTGCCATGAAGATCTGATCCCCTACCATGAAGTTGCATTGAACATCATTTCAACCTTCACCAGATTCTTCATCGAACACGTACCTCGTCTACAAAATCTAGAGGCTGATGTTCTGGCTGGCCTCGCAGCCTCCTTGGCGACACCCCTTGGAACTCAACACTACGTCACGGTAGTGGGTCGAGACTTGGTCTGCCCTAAAAACAACCTGCGCTCACAAGTGGCTCACGCCATGTCAACGGGTGCCAGTGTTAACGTCCGAGATTGGAGATTTTCGTTCATCGACTTCGCTGTCTACGAAATTCTTCCGGAGGACCCGAAAAGAAGCCGTCTCAGTCAGGAGGCGCTCTCTTCAGTTCTACTACGATACAGCCACTAAAATGCTGTACCGACGCTCCTATGATGGACTTCTTCTTCGATGTTTGTCCAACGAAGAAGCAGCTAAAGCTCTTCGAGAAGCTCATGATGGAACCTGCGGGGCCCATCAACCTGGTCCTAAGTTGCAGGATCGACTGCGACGCATGGGCTACTACTGGCCAACCATGGCCGCTGACGCTGTTGAATATGCTAAGAAGTGCCATACGTGCCAGCTTCACGCAGACTTCATTCATACACCGTTCGAACCACTACATCCTACAGTCGCCTCCTGGCCCTTCGAAGCTTGGGGAATGGACATTGTGGGACCGATCACCCCTCCTTCATCGAGAGGACACTGCTTCATCCTAGCAATCACCGACTACTTCTCCAAATGGGCAGAAGCAGTTCCTCTGGCAGAAGTGAAAAGCTCCAGGGTGATCAGCTTCATCAAGCACCACATCATCTACCGTTTCGGGGTACCCCGAAGGATCATCCACAATAATGGTCCTCAGTTCATCAGCCATATTTTCAGCCGATTCTGTAACAAGAATCGTATTCAAAATGTGGCATCAACCGCCTACAATCTGGCAGCAAACGGATTGGCCAAGGCATTCAACAAAACTATCGTCAGGCTACTCAAAAAGGTCGTGTCATCTAACAAACGTGACTGGGATGAAAAGCTCGGCGAATGCCTTTGGGCCTACCGTACAACGGTACGGACCCCGACAGGCAACACACCATTCTCCTTGGTCTACGGGAGCAAAGCGGTACTGCCTCTCGAGATTCAGATACCCTCACTCTGCGTAGCAATCACAAACCAACTCACATAAGAAGACAATCAACGTCGTCGTCTGCGGAAACTGAAGGCACTTGACGAAAAGCGTCTTCTAGCTCAACAATGCATCGAACTCTACCAAGTCCGTATATCACAGGCTTTCAACAAGAAGGTCAAGCAGAGGACTTTCCAAGTTGGCGACCTGGTTCTGGCAGTCAGGAGGCCGATGGTATTGACTCATAAAACACCAGGAAAGTTCGATCCCAAATGGGAAGGACCTTTCATCATCGAGACGGTATACTCAAACGGTGCTTACCGCCTCGCCAAACCCAATGGGGACTTGTTCATGATGCCCATCAACAATAAGCTCCTAAAGAAGTACTACTCTTGACATCTTTTCAGACATGTGCTTCCACTCCACAAAATCATACGCTTTCGGAACATAGCTGTTCCGTGGCATCCTCCAGTAGAAGGGCAACCACGTCCACATCACCTCTGAGTTGTCCCCTTACACCCTACAAGGCGGAATCTTACACCTTGTAAGACTACGCTATCCTTCATGTTTACCACGTCCACATTACCTCTGAGTAAATATCTCGTACAGAAAACCCCCGCGTTGCCATACATTGATCGCAGAACTTCCACGTCCACATTACCTCTGAGTAGTTCCGTGTATCCCCCAGAGTCATTCCTACCACGTCCATAACACCTCTGAGTAGGAAGATTCTATCATTTGAACCCCATATTTGCCACGTCCACATTACCTCTGAACAAATACATTGGATCCTTCAAACTTATTATCTGTACCTAAAACCAAGATACGCAAAAGATAATAGATCCACACAAATCATCAAAGTTTATGACAAGCAAAAATGAACACATCGCATAAAATGGCGTACTTCTTTATTTCTAAAAAAAAGGAGAGTAAATGATTACACTATCCCCAACAAGAGTTGCAAAAATACAAAAAGCAGAGACTACAAGCCCTAAATATCCCCAGGGTTGGCGAAAAGCTATGCGATTCGGCGTTTCAAATCTGCCACCCGAGTCTCCACAGTCGCCAAGACTCGACGTTCAGCTTCTTGACGCATCGCTTCAACAACCTTAGCAGAAGTTTCATTCTCGTGCTTCTCATCAAGCTGCTGTCTCTGCTGAGCCAGGGTAAGAGCTCGGAGAGTGAAAGCTGCTTCCTCCTTCTTGAATGCTATATGTTCAGCCTGGACACGTTCGACCTCCAATAGGAGTCGGGCCCGCTGGTCCTCAAAGCGGCGCATCTGTACGTCAATCTTCGCGATATTAGTGTCCAACGCAGCTCGCGTCTCCACTGTCTCCCGCGTAGACTGAGATAATTACTCCACTGTAGCTTCAGTCTCCGCCACTTCGCGTTTCCAGACACTCACTATGGCCTGGTAGGAAGACTCAGTCTCGGCGAGCAGCTTCTCCTTCTCCGCATCTATCAGGACGGAGAGGTCATTTTGCTGGATGCGCTCTAATTCGGAAAGCCGCTGGTCCAACTCAGCCACCGTGGCTTCCAGAATGACGGCCAGGTGATCGTGGCCCTGGTGAACACGGATCAGGTTGATATGAGGCAATGCCAGAGTTCTTGCCGTCGCAAAGCTCCCCTTGGCGTCCATCACTGCCGACACTCCTCTCTGCAGCATTTTGTACACTGCCTCAACGATGAATTTTACATATTCATCTGCGTCCGCCAGCACCTGCGGTGTCATAGCAGGGGTTGGAGGAGCTACTCCAGTCGGCGGACCGGAAGAAGACCCGCCGACCTCAACCTGCGAGGCTGGAACCTCGGTATCAGTAGGCTCTTCATCAATATAGGCCTGACTACTAGCCCGAAGAGCCAAGGGAACAGAAGAAGCCAGGACAGGTGTCGAGATCGTACCCCAAGTGGAAGGAGCAACAGAGGGTTCCATCGCACCCTTACCCTTCCCAAACTCGGAAGTACCACCGACGTCAGTGGCCACCTCTCCAATACCCAACGTGCTATCACCAGCCAATACTTTCCCTGGCAGAACAGGGAGATCAACACTTACATCCTGACTCATCCCTGAAGTCAGGACTGCCAGACGAGTCTCTTCATCAAATCCCTCTACAGGGACAGGATCTATCACTACCTCCTGATTGGTAGCCACCTCAGCTTCCGCCGCTGAGTCTGGGGTAGGGCTCGGCAATGATGCAGCCGACCTTCCCTCATTATAACAAGGAGGGGAATCAACCCTCTCCTCTGTTCTGACCATCTCTGTTGCCCCTACAACAGGCTCTTGCAACCCTGGAGCGACGTCATCCGAAGATGACGAACTCCACCCCACTTCATCACCGGGAAGCCTCGTGTCTGCTGGACCCTCGGCATCCAAGGCCCCCGCCGCGGCCTTTATCATCTCGGAAGCTGCTGCATCCTCAGCTTCCCTTCTGACATAATCTGGGGACGCTAGAATCTCTACGACAACAACATCCTCTGAATTCTCCTTCATAGGAGACATCATAGTCGGCGGGATGCGCACTTCAGACGAGTCCGCCATCTCCTTTGGCCTGCTTCTACCAGATTTTGGAGTACAAGGCCTTCTTTTTAGCGGCTCCTATAAAAAGGGGAAGCATTGATTATATGAAATATTGAACCCAAACCAGACTATGTGGGAAATCCTTACCTCTGCAGATGCTGAATCCGATGACACCGTCGCTGACGATGTCTTCTTCAGCTTCTTTGATATAGGAGATCCAGACCCTGCATCTGCACGTCGTTTCGGTTGGTCAACCGAAGGTTCAGCCTGACCTCCTGGGGATGCGGTGGGGGCACCGTGATGACCCACCCCTGGTGGACGGTGTGATCGAGCCCTAGCCGATACATGCCCAGTCACCGCTAACGCGGTGCCTGCAACGAGACTCGTCTTCCTATCATACCCGGAAGGCGCGGCAGCCATAATGCAGTAAAACTTGGCGGCCGAGTAAAGAAAGGGCGGCCGCGGATCCTGGGCAGGCAGCGTAAAGCGAGCTCCGGTACATCCAGCATTATAGTAATGCCAAGCTCGTACGCCATCCAACAAACTTCCAGCATACCCCAGGGTGATACTGGGATTGTCCAACATCAGCTGCGCATAACCGAATTGTCGTGCAAAGCGGCTCGGTAAATACGGTTCCAGGAAGCACTGATTCCTGTTTCGGTACACCAGGTGGGATGGCCGAATACTTTGCAACCAGCGAAATCCCCACGGAGGCAGAGCGGTGGCATCTTCACCTGAATCCCTTAAGTCTTCGTTGGCCTCAAAACCCAAGAAGATCGGACCAACTTTGGTGATCTCCCATCCCTGAAGATGGGATAAAACCCTTCTGCAAACAGGGGTGCCAGTGTGCGACCAACTCCTCTGGTGGAAACGGCGGAGGAATGCATCTTCGGCCCTGTAGTCTTCTTCTGAACCCGGACTCATTACATTGGGATGGTGTAAAATTAACCACCCCATCAAATAGTGAAACGACAGTTCAGCGCGCGGGAAGTTATTTTTTTGACCTCGGTCATGAATCACATTTCCCGCGAACTCGCGTAAACCTCGCAGCAAGTTACATACCATTGCGGGGAGTAGAGCCAAGCGCCGGCCAAAGACCAGCTTCACAGCTGGCAGGATCAAGTACCGGGTCACTCTCTCTACAGAGCCGGATCCGCCTGGGAAGACATAATCTCGAAGCCAAACCATAAGATACGCGACCAATACTGCTTCCGACGACATCCGATGAGCAAGATGCCAGAAACAGCTGTAGGAGAGTTCATCAGACTGCTGGTCCTCGTTCTCCCGGGGATTCTTCTCATCTAACCTGCTCATCTCAGAGAGCACTTCGCTACGAGAGAGCGCTGGCGGAGTGGAGAACTGCGAGGGATCCCCCTTGTCTTGCCTAAAGACGTAATCTCTCCAAGCGGTCACATGAGGCTGTGACCCGCTCTTATCCCTTCTCTGCATATAGTAATGATGACTCGCCACTTCCTTAAAGACGGCCGTCATCTCCTCAGCCTTGTCCCCCAGGACTTGAAACTCTTCGTTGGTCGGAAATTACTCTTCATAGGGTTCCGATCCCCAAGGGAGCTTTGATGCCTCATACATCTCATGAAGTGCTAGCCCTAACTCCCCCACCGAAGTAAAAAAAAGGTCCCGGTATGGATATCAAACATCTCCAAGAGTGCGAGGAACATATGCCTGTTAATGTCAACACCTGTCTGGGTAGCACGAATCGTGGCAGTCAGCCCAATCTCTCGGAGCTCAGTCCGGAACCGCGACAAAACCCAGAGTATCAGTTTATCCCATTTGGAAACGTAATGACACCAACCCTCTACCCGAAACTCTCCTTTCGGGTATGAGCGTTCCATCAACAGCATGCGATATGCAAAAGTCAAGGCACTATAAGCAAATGTATCGAGGGGAACATCACTGTAAATGCTCCCAGGACGTAGAGTCCGCCAGGTGAAAGAAGACCCGGACCGCACCGTGGCCAAAGTATCTTTCTGATCAAAGGTAGAATTAATTTTGATGATGCCAGTCACCGCCCCCCTGAGAGGGAGTAAGATCCCAAGACATCCTCCTCTTGGAAGCAAGACGACAGAAGGCCATCAAAGGCCATTGACGTTCAAGTTGCCTAACGGTCATATGTACTCCTTTTGCTGTGAAAAACCAGTCTTCTTTGACCTTCAACACTGTTGCTTCAGTAGAAGTAAGGCGGTCCCCAAACAGGAACTCAGGCTTCAAGAAGGTCACTTTATCAGATGTGGCAGATTTCAAAATACCACGCTCCATCATCCGTTTGAGGAACCCATGCTGCTGTTCCCGGATTTGAGTTATTCTCTCGGGATGCTGGTCCAGCATAATAGCGGCTTGAGCAGGGTTTATCACTTCCTCGTTATAATCTACTCCCGTCTGGCAGAGGGCAATGTCCAGGAGCATTTCATTCAAGAGTGGGATAGGCATCGATACTAGCAAAGATTCGAAAAATGTTAGAAATAACAAAAGAATCTGAGTCTCATCAAAAGTGCATAGCGCGTCCGAAAGCTCTGGCGCATCATCAGGGTGTAAACCCATGCGCATCAGCAGCGGAGCTTCGACGCGCCATCAGGGTGTGAGCTCATGCGCGTCAGTAGTGCTTCGGCGTATCATCAGGGTCTAAACCCATGCGCGTCAGCAGTAGAGCCTCGGCGCATCTTCAGGGCTTAAACCCATGCGCATCGGCGGTAAAAACCTCAGCACATCATCAAAAAACTCAAGGTCTATGTGCGTTGGTGTACGTAAAATGAAACTTACCAACCACCTCCGGCCGACGGCGAACATCGGCCGCTGCAGCTTTCACAGGTTCTTTTCCTTTGTCCTTGCTAGCACCGCCGCGAGGAGTCTTGGGAGCCATTTCTTTGAAGAGAAGAAAAGTTAGGGTTTTTTTTGAAGAAGAACTCTAAAAAAAGCAAAAGCAAGGAGAAGAAGAACTCTCTCTCTCTATCTCTCGCCTATTTATAGGGCTTGGTCGCACGCGTGAACCGATGATGTGTGATCTCAGCCGTCGCCTCGGGTTCTGTGAAAAGATAACCACAAATAAAACCAAAAAAGATCATCATTAATCTTTTTTTGGTTACCGAGGCGTCACCATTTGCACTAACTGAGCGGAGCATGCGCCCCATTACTGACGCACGGAGTATCTATGCGCCCCGACGGTCATGCGCCTCCACTACCATGCTTCTTACTCAAAGTATTCCAAAACTTATCCAAAAGTTTTGAAAACTTTGAAGGGGATCTTGTAGAAGCATGGAATTTCAGAACCAGAAAGTCTATATGCCAGATTATATGCGCCAAAGTTTGGACAAAGTACTTCACAGCAAAAAGCAACAAATATATAGACATTGAAAGAGGACTTTTTATTTAACATATAAAAGTCTATTACATATCTAAGAAAGACTGTACAAAGGAGAATTTCTACAAAGAAAAGATCCTAAGTCTACAGCCAGCAATCAACATGCTCCCTTAGCTAGGCGCATTCCAACATGCGCCCTCAGCCAGGCGCATCCCACCATGCGCCCTCAGCAAGGCGCATCCTTTTCAGCAGCTCAGTTATGTGCATCCTCAGTTATGTGCATCCCTTTGGCAGCTCAGTTATGTGCATCCCTTCAGCAGCCCAGTTATGTGCCGCTCTTTCAGCCAGGCTCACCGTCGTCTAAATGCTTCGACTAATGAAGCATTTATTGAACAAAACGAGGGTGGCAATCAACCCTCTAGCCCAGGAAGGGAAAAGAACCACAAGCCAACCTGTGGCCAGGGAAGGCTTCGAAAGAGCCTCCAAACACCAAGGAAGACCGTGATCAAAACCGCGGCCAAAGGAGCAGCTTTCAACAACCAGAATGGGCTACACCCATTTTGAAGGAAGAAAGAGCCACCAAAGCCGTAGCACCGCAATTCCGATCTACGGCTCTTCCTGCACAACGAAGATGAGGCCCGAGCATCCCTATCTTTGGATGCAACAGGCACCTTCCGCCTGCTTCGGAAGCCCTCGACTCCGACTTTTGGATGTAACAGTCACCTTCAAGTACATCAACAAAGACACTGTGTCGCATCTTCACTCTCGGGAGCATCTCGTCAACAGAATGCATTCGAGTACACAAGTTCATGTCGGATAGATATGAGAGAACGAGAGGCCAACCCTCTCTCCATGCCACTATTTATAGGCCGGGCAAATCAAACCCATGCGCCAAGTGGATGGCTCTCCGAATTTCGTGCAATGAATTTGCATTAAATGGATGAACCGGACGCTTCGAATTCAGCCAAGTCAAAACGGCTATTTAAAGCACTCGAAGAACGTAACAGTTGCACCATCAAAGACGTCTCACGAAGCGGATGCGCCGGCCAGACCGCGCATCACATAGACGTGCCCTTCAACATCAAGCGCATCATACAGACGCGCCCTTCAGTACCAAGAGCATCACAGGGGATGCGCCCCCATGCGTCCCCATATGCCTATTAGAACGCCAATCGACGCACCCACTCGGCTGTCCATCGAATGTCATAAATATTAAATGCTGAACTGACAGAGTTGGCAGTACGCCTCCCAAAGTCTGAACAGTCGACAGTTTTTTCAGAAGATGAAGCATCGCCAACATCAGCATCATCATTACTTCCCTCCGACGGCTACTGCCACGTGGCCACCCAACCATCTCGCATGCGCCTTCTCGGCCATGCGCCCAAATCTGCATACGCCTCAAAAGCTGTATGCCTCAGACTTTTTACTGATCCCTGAAGACAGAAGGAAAGTCACTGTCACAACTCTGCATGCGCCTCAAAAGCCATACGCCCCAGACTTCTCCCTGATCCTAAAAGACAGAAGTAAAGTCACTACTGAAGCTCTGCATGCGCCTCAAAAGCCATACACCCAGAATGGTTCATGACTCCTAAAGGTTACGAGCCAAAGTCTCCTCATGCGCCCAATCCTAGGCGCATCCTACCAGATTATTCCCCACCAAATCAGAGATCTCCGAGCCATGGGTCGATGACACTTGTCCTTTGACTCAACTCATCTAAGATCTCAGCATCAGAAAGATCTTCTCCTCTACTACGTGCCGGTCCACAACAGCAGTATGAAGAAGTCAACCCCTCGATCAGGGCGCATCGTCCATGCACCTCCATCAGCAATTAACACGTGGCCTTCCGTATACAGGCACATCCTACATGCGCACATGAGCAACCAGCCTGCAAAAATATAAATAGAGGGATCATTTCCTTCTTCCAGACGGACCGACCTACGTGCACACATATCAACCTCCACAACGAACAGACAGAGACTTCGCACCACCAGAGAGGCAGATACAGACACTCAATGTCTTCCTCCTCTCAGAAAGCTCCAGCACCCAGAGCAATCCAGACCTTCAGAGAACCGATAACCGTTGTCAGATCGTCAACGGAGTCAACATATTACCACTCACTCCATTGGCACAAGGAACCCAGATTAAACAAAAGTGTACTCCTAGGACTACGCCTAAGTCCTATATTGTAACACTGTTCTATTTGTATTGAAATTTATAATCAAAGAATTTTAATGGCAAACAGTTGTATCGGTTGTGCTTAAGCAGCATGTCCTGTTGGGTGAAGGTTATATTGGAGATAATCTCATCCGCACAGTGGCAGTACGTACATACAGTCGGGAGATCTTCAGGCTGTTTGACCTGACTGAGAAAGGATTCAGCATCCTTCAGAGCTTCAAAGAGAGCTTCTCGAGAGTCTTTGGAAAGACGAAGAAGCTCAAACAGAGATAGACGGGCGGAAGTACTGGCCAGTTGTGCCCGTATGTCAAAGTTGTGGGGCTTGGCTAACACCGAAGCATTCTCCTTTCGCAGAGGCCTATCGAAGCGGGCCTCTATCTGCTTCTGTTTATTGGCTGTTGCGGGCTTAGACGGGCCCTCCTTCTGGACAGCAGGGACGGTGCAAGGAGGTACCACCTCGACGGTAGCTTCGTCGGGTTGGGCGTTCTGTTGTGAACGCGTCTGTACAGGAAGTGCCTCTTCTGCTGAATAAGAGACCATGCGGCAAGACTTGATCTTCCTGCCTTTGGATTTGGAGGTAGGGCGTACCTCCGGTTGAGTCACCTCGGAGATAAGATCAGGGTGAACCCAGAGGATCTCTCCTCGAGATGTGGTGAGTGGGATGAGTCCACTCACATTGTCACGAGTAGGTGGCAAGTTAACCACCTCCATTGTCGCCTTAGGAATGGGGACGACGCCATCTTGTGTTGTAGTCGGCGGCAGGGTGCCAAACTGGAGTGAAACCACGTTGGCTGACACCGTCTTCTCCTCGTAGTCGACGGAGATTATATCCGCATTGATCATGCGCTGGATGTAATTCTTGAGGACATAGCAGTCCTTGGTTGGATGTTCGACAAATCGATGGTAGTGACAGTACCTCGGGTTGTCCACTTTCCCAACCTCGTCGGGATGCTTCGGATCCGGCAGCTTGATCTTGTCACCCTGCTTCAGTATCTCAAAGAGTTGCAGGGTGTCTTCGTCGTTAAACGAATAAACTTCCTTTGGCCTTGGTCAGGTGGAGGCTTCTGAGTAGGTGCTGACGCACCTTTTGAGGCATTGACAGTCAATGCCTGTTTTCCCTTCGTGTCTCGTCCGGGGTTGTTGGCTGCAGGCTATTTCCCCTTGTCCTTAAAGGTAGGGAAACTGACTCCCAAAAGACGAGCATAGGCCGCCTTTTTTTTTGCGGCTTTTGCTTCAATGATCAAGGAGCTCCAGTCGGGAGGTGGAGTAGAGTTGAGCCAGAGTTTGACTGCAGGCAGCATGTTCATGCTGCAGGAGGAGAGAAGCGCATGTTTTGGCATGCCCAGGGGCAGTCTGAAGCAGGCCTGACAAAAATGTTCGATGAACACTCGAACCATTTCCTTTTCCTTCTAGCATATTTCTATAAGGGACGCCATTGTCATGTCCTTTCCGCCGTCGTAAAAACGATCGAAAAAAGGTGCGTCAGGTCGTCGAAGGAGGATACGAAATTGTCGGAGAGGCTGCAGTACCAGTCGTACGCCACTTCCTTCAGTGCCCCGACAAATATGCTGGTGAGTAGCGCATCCTCTTTCGAAAGATGTCCCGTCTGAGACTGGAAGTATGTCAGATAGCGATGAGGAGAGTCCTTTCCGTCGTATGGCGTCAGTGTTTGTGGTTTATATTTAGGAGGATAAACCACTTTGTTCCACTCGAGGGGATAAGGCTGGAGAATCCCCATCTTTTGGTGCTCCTCTTGTCTCGTCTTGGACTCAAAGCGCTCGCACAAGTCCCTGATCATCTCGACCACGTCTTCCATGGAGCTGGGAGTCAGGGTAGGTGGTACCACCTGAAGTTGAGCATTTGAGGGCTCCGATGTCCGAGGTGCTTCTCGGCGATCCATATCCAAGGATACCCGTTGAAGGGGTATACTTGATTCTCCATTGGCCCCTGGGTCGGGACCGGTAGAAGGTGTCTTGGCCAAAGCTGACCGTATCTCAAACACTGCTTGAGTCAGTATTTGTATGGAGGCAGAGAGGGTTTTGAGTCCTTCCTCTAATGTGTCCATGCGCTGGACGAGGTCCGGTAGCGGTGCATCAGACTCGGAATCACCCCCAGCCATGTATACTGTCATGGCACGGCTGAAAGTGGATGGATCGGTTGATGCTTCGCTCTCGGCTTCACTCTCTTGTAGGGGAGTTGCCTCTCCTGGAGCTTCATCCTGGCCACCCCCGGCTATGTTCTGGAGAACATTCTCGACAGGAGCATCTGCAAGGGCCTGATTACCCTTGGTTCTGTCTTGAAGGACTTCTTCGTCGCCGAGACTAGGATCCGTGGGGGCTAGACTACCCCTCGCTGTATTTTAGGGGACACCCTCATCTTGAAAGACAGGGGCTAGATGACCCTCAGCCATGTCCGGGAGGTTGACTTCGAGAAGATCGGCCTCAGCTGTACTATGGAAGACAGCTTCGTCTTCGGAAGGAGGCTTGAGAAGGGTCGGACTACCCCCAGTTTCCACTAAGATCTTCTTTCTCCCCCGAGTGCCTCGGAACACTCTGGAGGACGAGACACTCGCCTTGGCTTTCCTCGGCTGGCTCTTGGACGAGGACGAGGAGTTGCCAGTCGTCTTTCGGACTGACGAGGAGATCACGTTGCATGAAGCAACCCTCGGCTCTTCTTTTGTTGACACCTTCTTCCCGAGGTGACATCGGAGGGGTGTCGACGATTGCAGCCGCTGGAACACTGACTGCCTTGGTGGGACTGCCGCCTTGCAACAGCAGTTGATAGTGACCACAGCACAAGTTGCCCTGTGAGGGGCGCATCGTGCTTGTCGGTCGACTCTCCTGATCGACGCTTGTGAGTGATCACGTTACGCAAATCATTTGAAGAGAGTGCCACCTTCACACCCCCTTCAGACGCATGGTAAGGCCAAGCGCCGGGGTGGTCAGGTGAATGCTGTGCCCCCTAATCTAACACCAAACAGGCGTCCCGATCAGTAGTGGGGGAACAACATTTGAAGTGACTTGAACGGACCTCAGACGCACAACCAGAGGAGGCACGGGAGTTCAAGACCACTGGATTTGCCTTACTCGACTTGGTTGTGCACGCAATAAATGCGCCCAAGAGAGGCAAGGACTTTGAAGGTCGGCTCGTTTCTGGCGCAGAAGCACCTGAGTCGACCTTGTACAGCTTACCATCAGCAGCGCACATGATTGTGAGCGCATGCTTCTGGCTTGCTGCTGGCATAGCACGTTTGGAGCGCAGGGCCTGTGCTGCCTTGGACTTCTTCGTACCAGTCCGCTAGGGCGCATAGTATTCAGAATCCAAATTCTCTTTGCCATTACAGCGAGTGAGTCTGTCAAAGACAGAGATCTTCTATGGCGCATCAGAGGTGATACGCGGGGCATTGGCTGTGCCCCTGCTCCGTCGATGCATCTTCCTCGCCTGAGAGGGAGATGGCTTGGGAATATGGTCAGCCGCATATTTCCCCGAGAGATGCGCTGCACCAGTGGGTGCATCTGGGTTGCTGAGAACGTCAGCAGGAAGGGAAGTCTGGATCGACGCATCCCCTTCGGTGGTGGTTCCCGAGGCGTCGACCTTGCGCACCCAGACTCGGCGGGTCTTCTTCGGCTTCGGCAGCCGCTTCGAAGGACTCGCACTGCCTTCAGAGATGAACTCCTCATACGCTTTTTGATTGAGGCGTACGACCAGCGTCTTATGGGAGGAGCCCACCTTCACTTGTCGAATTGCGACACAGCTTTCTCGGTGGAGGAGAAAGAGGTCCCCAGCAGAGTCGCCAGCTTGTTTGCCATTAAAATTCTTTTATTGCAAATTTCAATACAAATAGAACAGAGTTACAAATATAGGACTTAGATGTAGTCCTAGGAGTACACTTTTATTTATTTGGGTCCCTTGTGCCGATGGAGTGAGTGGTAATGCGTTGACTCCGTTGACGATCTGACGACGGTTATCGATTCTCTGAATGTCTGGATTGCTCTGGGTGCTGGAGCTTGCTGAGAGGAGGGAGACGTTGAGTGTCTGTATCTGCCTCTCTGGAGGTGTGTTTGTTCGTTTTTTCGTTGCTGTCCGTGTGTGTGTGAAGGAAATGATCCCTCTTATTTATAGTCTTGCAGGCTGGCTGCTCATGCGCGCATATGTAGGATGCACCTGGACGCGGGAACGCCACCTGGTGATTGCTGATGGAGGCACATGGACGATGTACCCTGATCGAGGGGTTGAATTCTTTATGCTGCTGTTGTGAGCCGGCACGTAGCAGAGAAGAAGATCTTTCTGTTGCTGAGATCTTGGGTGAGTTGAGTCAAAAGACATCGACTCATGGCTCGGAGATCTCGGATTTGATGGAGGAATGATCTGGTAGGATGCGCCTAGGATTGGGTGCATGAGGAGGCTTTGGTTCGTAACCTTTAGGAGTCACGAACCATTCGGGGCGCATGGCTTTTGAGGCACATGCGAGGCTTCAATAGTGACTTAACTCCTGTCTTTCGGGATCAGAGAGAAGTCTGGGGCGCATGGCTTTTGAGGCAGACATACAGAGCTTTAATGGTGACTTTTCTTCTGTCTTTAGGGATCAGTGAAAAGTCTGAGGCGTATGTCTTTTGAGGTGCATGCAGATTTGGGCGCATGGCTGCAGAGGCGCATGCGAGTGATTGGGTGACCACGTGGCAGTAGCCGTCGGAGGGAAGTAATGATGATGCTGACGTTGGCGATGCTTTGCCTTCTGAAAAAGCTGTCAACTGTTTAGACTTTGGGAGTCGTGCTGCCAACTCTGTTAGTTTGACATTTAATATTTTCGACATTCGATCGACAGCTGAGTGGGTGCATCGATCGGCGTTCCACTAGGCATATGGGGACACATGGGGGCGCATCTCCTGTGATATGCTTGGTGCTGAAGGGCGCGTCTGTGTGATGTGCTTGATGTTTAAGGGCGCGTCTGTGTGATACGCGGTCTGGCCGGCGCATCCGCTTCGTGACACGTCCTTAATGGTGCGACTGTTACGATCTTCAAGTGCTTTAAATAGCCGTTTTGACTTGGCTGAATTCGAAGCGTCTGGTCCATCCATTTAATGCAAATTCATTGTACGGAATTCGGAGAGCCATCTAGTTGGCATATGGGTTTGATTTACCCGGCCTATAAATAGTGGCATGAAGAGAGTTTGCTTTTCGTTCTCCCACGTTCTTCCGACATGAACTTGTTTACTCGGATGCATTCTGTTGATGAGATGCTCTCGAGGGTGAAGATGCGACGCAATGTCTTCATTGATGTACTTGAAGGTGACTGTTACATCCAAAAGTCGGAGTCGAGGGCTTCGGAGGCAGGCGGAAGGTGCCTATTGCATCCAAAGATAAGGATGCTCGAGCCTCGTCTTCGTTGTGCAGGAAGAGCCGCAGATCGGAATTGCGGTGCCCCGATCATCTTCCTTGGGGTTTGGAAGAGCTCCTCCTCCCGCTAGAGTGGGTGTTTCCCATTCTGGTTGGGTCGAAAGCTGCTCCTTTAGCCGCAGGTTGATTTACGGTGCTCTTCTCTTCCTTGGTTTGGAGAGCTCTTCCTCCAGCTAGAGGGTTGATTGCCACCCTCGTTCTGCTCAATAAATGCTTCATTAGTCGAAGTATTTAGACGGCGGTGAGCCTGGTTGGAAGAGCAGCACATAACTGGGCTGCTGAAGGGATGCACATAACTGAGCTGCTGAAAGGATGCGTCCTGCCGAGGGCGCATGGTGGGATGCGCCTGACTGAGGGCGCATGGTGATTGCTGCGCCTTTTTAAGGGCGCATGGTGGCTGCTGGCTGTAGACTTAGGATCTTTTTTTTGTAAAAATTCTCCTTTGTACAATCTTTTCTAGACATGTAATAGACTTTTATATGTAATAAAAAGTCCTCTTTCAATGTCTATATTCGATATTTTTGCTGTAAAGTACTCTGTCCGAGCTCTGGCGCATGTAGTGTCTGGCTCATAGGTCTTCAGGTTCTGAAATTCTATGCTTCTACAGGTTCTGGCACGTATTTTGGTGCAAAATGGGTCCAACGGCGGACATCGTTTTGACGCAAAATTACAATTTTGTCTCTGTTCCAGAATTGGACTTTTGGACAGGCATTTCCTAGACATATATTTTATTCCAAACATGTTTGTGGTATTTATTTCAGCATCCGAGGATGTACGCCGGATTTGGCTTTCATCGCTTCACTATTCTGACGGTTCGAGCTATTGGATGTCGTCCTTTTGCACACAACCTCATGCAAGATATCTTGCCACATTTACTGCTTATATTTAGTTACATTCTCTTTAGTTATTGCATAATCCTGCCTTTTATTTCTAGTTTTTTCAGTTGATTTACTTGCTTGTTTTTCGTGATACATGATGCAAGTACTAGCCTTATTTCTTTCTTTTCTTTAAGTTGTGCATATGGACCTAGAGTTAAGGGACTACCATCTGTAGTATATTGCATAAATCTTGACACAGTTGTACCACGAGATGTATGAGATGAGTAGCATGTAGAGGTACTTACGTATTGGCTGATCACCTGTGCGCATGCGTTAGGTCTAACTGCTAATAGAGGCATGCTAGGAGACTTAGCAGTTAGTAGAGGTACATGATCGCGGATGTAACTTAGATAGGTGTATAGGGAGGGGAGAATATTTTCTTGTCGTATGGGCTTCTATGACATATTCTCTTGTAACCCAGAAGCTCCGCTGGTGATACGGGTATGATGACCCCCTCAGGTTGGCCACTGACATTTTTGAACGTTGTGCGCTTCGTCACTGGTGCCCAAGTGGGGACTATACAAGATCCTATTTTCAGCCAGGACTCATGCGACTAAAGGTTTATTCTTAACTGCATAAACACATTAGAATGGTTAGGTAAACCCTAGTCAATGTCATGTTACCCCCGTTCCAGTAGTAGCTTGGGACAATATCGCATCGCGGTATAGTGTGTTACCCCTTGTCCTTGTTTGGTTGTAGGGGTAGTCCACTGTTTCGATAATGAGATATTGAACCTTGCTACGATTGAGACTATTTCACTTTACTTGTGGCTTATGACAGGTTATATATTCAGTTTATTATAGTATGTTCTTCATGTATCTTATTATGTCCCTCTGAGGACCTGGTGATCTCTCCAAGTGTGTGCTTCTGTGATATTTATAGGTGTTCTAGCCAAGGTCGTGATCTTCTCCATTCCTTCACAGGGGATTGCCCTTGGATCGACTTGCTACCTTTCCTTCGCATTTTCTCCCGTGTATTATCCTTCTCATTTAAATGGTTGGTAGTAGGTTTGTCTCCGCCCAACTACATGTATAAATGACAAATTTCATAGTTGATTTATGTTATTATTCTCTTATTTGGTGGATGAGATTTAGTTCTCTTGGTTTACTGTATTTTACAGCTTACGTATATATATGAGGTTTCTATATATTGGAGTATACTTCGTATGTATGCAGCTGGCATGTCCAAGTACTTAGTCCCAAGTATTTTAGGACTGGGGCATTACATATTTTTGTGGTGGCCCATGCAGGTCAAGTTTATCACTTCGGTTATGTTACTGTACCGATGTGGGCCTGCAGATAGGATTAAAGTCTAGAATCTCATCCACATGCTTGATCCCTTCCTTTGATTCCAATTTCGAACTCTCATCCGACTACCTTGATTTTCTTCTGCTTGATTTCCTTTCTACCATAAAGCTTAACCTTTTCCTTCGTGCCTAATAAAGAGGTTAGGAAGATAACTCATACTAGTTACACATGTTATATTTCTCAATCACTCTATTAGTTAATTTTTATAAGTTGGGTAGTATGCCTCACGGCCTATCACCCCGTGTTCTTATAACCCCTTAATGAAGTATAACTATGTGTGTCACGACCCGCACCCTAGAGGAAGGGCACGAGATGTGGGTACGTCCAGCCTACGCCGCAGCGTCGGCGGTAGAACGCTGTCCTAGGTCACAACATCTAACAATATATCTCTAAACAGTTTATACTCCCCGAATGGGGTGACAAAGCAGTAAAACTCAATCACAGCTAAGGAAGAGATAGCACGATATGAAATAGAACTCAAGGAAATAAGGAGATGAAATAGTCTAAGATAATCCCAGCAATATCCAGAGAATTACAAACTCAGCTACAGCATGAAAGAAAATATACACCTCAGAGTAAGTCTAGCTAAAACATGTCTCATGACTACAAAAGAAAGATAAGCCTAACTAATCTAAACTAGGCAGTCGGGGGAATATCCTCAGCTACAGCTGGGTCCTCCTGGGAGTCCAGCTCATAGGTGTCATCTAAAGCTGCCCCGTAGTAGGTATCCAGGCAAGCCTCCTCCTCGTCCTCTGTAATATTTTCAACAGGTCCAGTCAGGACAGGAGCGAGCACAGTATATCTCAACAATTCATAGCAGGTTAGAAAATATAAACATGCAGTGAAGTAAGATACAAGTACTGAAAGAAGTGCAGTATAAAAATAGAGAGAGAACTGTAATAGAAATATCTACTATACATAGAGAACTAGCAGTGCCTAGTGAGTCAGAGTACAACATGAACATGTAAATGGCCTGGGATGATTCAATGAAGACACTACGGAATGATTCAATGAAGATACTACTGGTGTATTATTCACATGTCCACTTCTACTCCCCCGTACCCCCAATCAATACACAAGGATCCAGCCAGGTTATGTTATATGATTCCATGCACGGCCCCCGAAGGGTGATATATGGATGTCCCATAAATAGGGAGTCTGGGGGTTACCCAACTGTGTAAGATTCAAGAGACTCTGTGATCATGAGGGTACATGTCACAAGTAATCAAGTGAACCAAGAAGCATAGTGATACGCCATGTAAGTGAAACGCACAGAATACGTAGTACCCGATGCTCCCTAAGGATAACATCTCAAGAAAGGATCCATATAGTACCAATCCGTGTGACCGTCGTGACAGTACAAGTAAAGTAATCTACTACAGGAAATAATTCTAAGCAAGATATGAAATGATCAGAGAATGTACTCGCCTGTATCTGAGTGTCCAATATGAAAAGTACCGTCCGAGGAGTGGTGTCTGGCTCCTAATCAGAATAGCACAAGTCACAACAAGTCCAAATTAGTAAAATGGAGTCCTACTATGCATTCTACATGATTCTAGGTCAATCTAGGCCAAAGTCAACTCATGGTCAACTTTGGTCAACCCTAGAAGTCAAACTAGGTCAACCAAGTCTAATTAAGTCTAAACTAAGCTATTCTAATCTACACTAGCTAGCACAACCCCTAACAAGGCTAGGCAAGCCTATACTAGCTATATCACAAAATAGCTTAGCTAATTCTAGAATACCTTAACAAGTCTACAACCTCACTATTACACCCATGATTAACACCACATAATATATTACACATATCTAGGCTAGATGTAAAACCTACATCATTAGCTCTCATAGAAGTATAGATATAGGCATATATGCACTCATACAAATTACACACATATACATTGTATATGCCTACATGCAACCATAGCCTACACATGCAAGGACTAGAAATTTAGAGAATGGAAAAGAGGGTGTTAGTGTGTGTGTGTGTGTATAGGTAGGCAGTGCAATTAGTGAAATAAGAAGAGAAGTGTGTGTGTGTAAAGCAGGTAGCAATTTCAGGAATCATAAAACAGTGAAGAAGGTGAACCAATGTGCAATTTGTGTGCAGGAAAAATGTAACAGTGAATAAGAAGAAGTGTGTGACAGTGAACAAATCTGGAAAACCAGTACAAGTTATTAATAGTGAGTGTGTGCATGCTCTGTGTAAATATGTGTACAGGAATGCTCAAACAGTGAAGGGTACATTCAACAAGAAAGGGAAAATTTGTAGAACACTTTAAAGGGCAGTTAATGTAATCATGAAGGCAGAAAATACATGGCCTATTTTCAGGCTACACAAAACGGGAATCAATCTCAGTTAGGAAGGAAAGAAGGGAAACCAATTCATTATCCTCCCTAAATCTCATATTAAGTAGAAGAAGGAAAGGAAGTCAATTCATTTCCCCTCCTAATCACAGTTTTCAGATTAACCCAAACAGTGAATACAACCCCAGATTTAGATAGGAATTCTGAATTGAAGTGATGACAGTATAATGTAGACAATGTAAAGATTAAACATGGCAATACAACTCTGTTTGAGAACTGAGCATCAATATAATTCAACCCAATTCACCTTAATCTATCATAAACCTATTTTCAGAAATTGAGAACAGCAATGCCACATTACATTTCATTTAAACTTACTATAGACAATCACCAACTGTTTCCAGATTTCACCCAACTATTCTCAGGTTTGCAATTTCAGATAACTTAGTTAGAATCAAAATCTAGTTGAAGAACATTAATCAGTAAATTAGTTCATGACTTATATTATGATACATAGACTCATATAGCAGTCCATAACCCATCAACCAACACCAAATTTTCAATCATGGCAAGACAATATATAGGAAACATGTTTAGAATCAAAAACTCAGTATTAAACATCATTGTAGGGGTTAAAACCATCAGGCAATCTCATTTTAGAACTGGGAATGACAGGAATCATATAACAGTATCAAAACATGGTTTTTAATGAGAAATTGAATAGCAATCAACTAACCATGAAACTAATGCTTGGAAAATGAAAACAACCCTCGTGCACAACCCCACACATCCTTTTCGTGTCACCCATAGCCTGACACGGCGTATCCATAACAAGAAATCAAAATTACACACACACAGTGCACTGACAGTACATTGTCTCGTGCACACGTGCACTTGTGTCGTGTGCACGACACAAGACACGAGAGGATCTCGTGGTCACCCTCATAGGTAGCCCACCTATAGGGCTACCTCATAGGCCCATTGGCCAGTGTCCACGACGTGTCAGTGTCGGACACGAGGCCCGTATCAGTGGCCAAAAACTAGTGTGCACAGACACAGCAAAACGCGTGCACAGCTGATATCTACCTAGACACGACACGGAGACACATGGGGCTTGACACACGGGGTGTCAGTCATGGCCCCATGCCACGTGTCAAGTCTCGTGTTCAAACAATGCGTGTCGTGTCCGCTATAGGGCCCGATAGGCAGGGGATCCCTGTAGCACGCGCGCGAGCGTGTGCGGTGCGTGTCCACCACAACGAATCCAACACAAACGACACAAAAACAACAACACAAGGACAGGAACCAACAAACAAGATCTAAACTAACATTCATATTCAAAAATATTGAATAAATACGATCGAAATGCCCTTTGAGGCATTTCGTCGAACACCTAGTCCTACTACTGATACATGTCCAGAACGGACACGAAACCCTCGACATCAAGCACGAATCCTATCCAGACCCTAGGGGGACCCTTAGGGCTTCCTATTCATGAAGACTAATTGAAATTTCATAGAGATTTGGAGAAGTTACCTCTTGTTGAACTTTCAATAGAAATCCCCTATTTAATGCTCTCTACTTGAAGACCCAATCAATCCAAAACAACTTCACACTGAAAAGAGAGCTCAACAACAGCAATAACAGTCCTATTAGAACCTATTGGAATAATTTAGAAAGAAAAAGGAATAGGAAAGGAGCTCTAGAAATTAAATGACAATAGAACTCACCTCCTTGAAATTAGGGCTCTTCCTAAGAAAGAGGCAACCCTAGATTTGGGAGGGGTTTTATATGGTGGGAATCCCTAGGTATAGGTGTGGCCGGCCACTAAAACTTAGGGTTAGGGTTTTGTCAAAACATTGGGCTTTGGGCCAAGTTACAAAAGCTAACGTAGACTAAATTAATTAAGGGTTCTAAAACCATAAGTCATGACTTATGACTTCCTAATCCTTTTGCTAAAATGACTAAACCAAGTCCTAGGCTAGGTTAGACTAGAGTCACTTGACCTAACCATGACCCACTAACTAAGGTTAGCTTCTAGGTTGGTCTACAAAGGTCAAAATCAAACTAGTCCAAATAATTCCAAAATAATTCCTAAAAATTCCCATAAATTCTAATTAATACTAATAAATTTAAATTACCCCAAAAATGACAAATTTACCCTCAAACTAGAATTGTGGTAGTGACAAATCTACCCTCCTTAAAAGAATTTCGTCCTCGAAATTGAAAGACGAAATACAACTGATGAGAAGGATAAAAGGTATACCTCAAGGTCCAAAAAGATAGGGGTACCGCTCGCGCATCTCATCCTCCCGCTCCCAGGTAGACTCTCCTGGAGAATGATGCCTCCATGCGACGCGTACCAAAGGTATCACCTGGTTCCTCAGAACCTTCTCCCGTCGATCCAGAATCTCCACAGGCTGCTCTGGATAGCTGAGAGAAGGCCCAACCTCTATCTCTGAATGATCGAGCACATGGCTAGGGTCAGCCACGTACCGTCTCAACTGTGATACATGGAATACGTTGTGGACCCCAACAAGTACAGGCGGCAAGTCTATCCTGTAAGCCACGTCACCGACTCTCCCGCTGATAACGAAAGGGCCGATGAAGCGCGGGCTAAGCTTCCCGCCTCCACCAAAATATATCATACCACGAGTCGGAGATATCCTCAAGAAAACCTGGTCTCCGACCTAAACACAAGCAAGGTCTCAATTAATATAAATAACAAACATGATCAAAAAATTACAAACAAACAACCTAAATCTAATCCTACTCTAATCTGTACCTCAAACTCCAAGGGCCTCCGGTGGCTATCGGCCCAGTGTCGATGTCTGTCCTGCACCACACGAAGTCTGTCCCTGATGAGCTTCACCTTCTCGGCCGCATCCACAATCATCTATGGCCCCAGCAAAGCTCGCTCACCAACATCATCCCAGGATAAGGGTGTACGGCACCTACGCCCGTACAGAGCCTCAAAAGGTGACATCTCAATGCTGGCCTGGAAACTATTGTTGTAGGCAAACTCTACCAAATGAAGATGATCCTCCCAGGAACCTCCAAAGTCCTGGATGCACGTCCGCAGCACATCCTCAAGGGTCTGAATAGTCCGCTCTGACTGTCCGTCCGTCTGGGGGTGGTATGCAGTACTAAACTTGAGCTGAGTGCCCAAGCTGGTCTGCAGACTCCTCCAGAAATGGGAAGTAAAACGGCTATCCCGATCTGAGACGATGCTGACCGGAACCCCGTGGATCCGGACTATCTGCCGTATTTACATCTCCGCCAGCCTCTCTGTAGACGTACCCACCTTGAATGGCAAGAAGTGGGCCGATTTGGTCAACCTGTCCACGATGACCCAAATCGCGTCTTTTCCTCCTGGAGTATGCGGCAATCCTGAAACGAAGTCCATCGTGATATGCTCCCATTTCCACTCGAAAATGGGCAGCGGCTGCAACAATCTACCGGGCCTCTGTCTCTCTGCCTTGACCTGCTGACAGACCAAGCACCTAGCTACGAAGTGGGACACCTCCCGCTTCATTCCTGACCACCAAACATGCTCCCACAGATCTCGGTACATCTTGTTGGCACCCGGGTGTATAGAGTACTAAGATCTGTGGGCCTCCTGTATAACCTGCTCTCTGAGCTCCCCGCTAGGCACACATAACCTGGCACCGTACCTCAGGGTACCATCCTCTGCAAGTGAAAACTCAGGATCCCCCACTCCTATACTGATCTGCTCTCTGATACTCTGCAAAGCTACATCCTCAAACTGGGCCGCCTTGATCCTGTCTATCAAGTCCGACTGAATCTGCATCCCCCATAGCTGTATCTACACTCCCGGCACGATCACCTCAATCCCAAGGCTCTCCAAGTCGGCAAGTAAATACCGATCCATGGTCAAACACATGGCTGTCGGATACCTACTCAAGGCATCGACAACCACGTTGGCCTTCCCTGGATGATACTGCAGTGCAATGTCGAAGTCCTTCATCAACTCCAACCATCTGCGCTGTCTCATGTTCAACTCCTTCTGAGTGAACACATACTTTAAACTCTTGTGATCTGTGAAGATCTCCACCCTTTCACCATACAGATAATGCTTCCACAGCTTCAATGCAAAAATCACTGCTGCCAGCTCCAGGTCGTGGGTAGGGTAGTTCTTCTCATGAGGACGTAACTGCCTGGAAGCATAGGCAATCACCTTCCCGTGCTGCTGCAACACACAACCCAGCCCCTTCCCTGAAGCATCACTATAAATAATGAAACCACCTGGTCCTGAAGGCAACGTCAGAATCGGAGCTGTCGTCAGCCGCTTCTTCAACTCATCAAAAGCTGCCTGACACTCCTCTGACCAAACATACTCAGCATCCTTCCGGGTCAACCGTGTCAAAGGCTCTGCAACCCGGGAGAAATCCTGCACGAATCTCCGATAGTATCCTGCCAGCCCTAGGAAACTCTTGATCTCTGCAACTGAAGTCGGCGCTGCCCATGCCTCGACTGCTACAATCTTCTTGGGGTCAACTGAGATACCATCTCCAGTCACCACATGCCCCAAGAAGTCCACCCGATCCAGAAAGAACTCTCACTTGGAGAGCTTCCCGTAAAGCTGCTCCTTGTTTGCAAAAACAAAAGTATAGAACTTTATTGATACAAACTGTAATAAAGATTACAAGAATTCTGGGAAAATTACAACTATAGGAGTCCAATCTTGATGACAATTATTTTATCCCTTGGACGATGTGAACTGTGAAGACGAAGCCTTTGAAGTTGAAAACAACTCTGGAAACTGAAGGCAAAAGCCTCTGAAGTTGAAGACAAAAGTCTCGGAAGAATACAGCAGCACTTTGGCAAGAACTCCTGAACTCTCTGATTTCTGATCTCTGATCTTGATCCCCCTTAAAATGAAGACTTGAAACTCTATTTATAGAGTTCTGAAAATAACTAACTTTCAGTTATTTTTGGACTGCGCAGGATGATTTGCGCATCATTGGTTTGCGCAACATTGATTTGCGCAGACAGTTACTGGATCGTGGGCCAACTATCATGGACACATGGCATCATTTGATAGAAATGTGCATGATCGTGCATAAACAGTTGCCACGTAATGAGCAATCGATGGCATGAATGCCACGTGTAACTTAACAATTATATTGATGGAGTGCGCAGAGTTGAATTGCACATACATGGTTTGCGCAGACTCAAACTGCGCAGGATTGGTTTGCGCTGCCAGCTGTCAGCCGCCCTCGAGCACTGTGCGGCACAGGAAACGAACAGATTCCTTGTTATTCGTGCTGTCAGTTGTCAGAAAAGATTTGATTTGATTTTGGTAATGATGACTTCTGCCACGTCAGTCTGCGCAGTTGGAAGTGTGCGCAAAGCAGTATGCGCAATCGGATTGCTGCGCAATCTATTGTCTGCGCAATTCATCCAAATGATGGGTTTCTTGATTTCTTGACTTTGTTGATTGATGCAACTTGATTTTTTTAGGACCTACAAGACCCCCTTCAAAGTTTTCGAAAGTTGATTTGATTCAAAGTTTCGAAATACTTTGAATTTTTGAATTTTGAATCAAGTTGCGCATGATGATGAGCTGTCTGCGCAAAGTGAAGTGCCCCCAAATTTTAGGCGCAATCCAAGGCAGCCGTTTCGTATTTCAAAGGCTATAAATAGCCCACTTCTTTATTTCATTTTTTTACTTTGCCTCCTTCGTGCTTTTGAGAGAAAAATCCCCGAACCCTTTCTGTCTTCTTTCTCCGACGACTTCCATGGCGCCCCGACGATCTAATGTTACCGTCGCCGCCGCTGCGAAGGGAAAAGCTCCAGCCGAATCTTCTGACAGAGTTGCTCGGCGAGCATCTCGACATGAGTCTGCGCACCCTGCTCTGATAGGTAGTAAAACCGATCGAAAACCCCTTTTTAGGGTGTTTTTGACTTCCTTCGATCTTCGAAACTCATTTTTTTTTAGAGATGAGTTCAAATTGTGCCACCCCTTTTTAGGGTTTTTTTGGTTGCATAAACAGTCAGTCTTCATTTTTATGAAGACTGTAATCCTGTACAATCTATCGAATTGTGCTGACAGAAAGTTAGCGCAATCGATTGATTTGCGCTGAATGTCAGCGCAATCGATTGGTTTGCGCATCCTATTATGATGCGCAAACTAATGTTGTGCAATCCATGTTAGCGCAATTTGAGGATTATGTACTCTTCTGTTTTGCTTGTCTGAAAAAATAGAGTTTTTGACTTGTACTGATCTTCATCTGTTTTTGATGCAGTTGAAACCAATGAAGATCCAAACTATGAACATTTTGTGGAAACTTTGTCTGAATCTGAATATAAAGAAGATTTGTCTCACGTCCATTATCCTCAGTACGATCTGCCGACTTCTCGTCAGGCAATATTGATTTCTCAGGACAACGAAACTTTAATGTGTCTGATGAATGGACAGCCTCTGGAATCAGCAGATGCTGTTATCCACAAGAAACCCTTATTCTTGTTTGGTGACGCCTTTGAAAAAGTCTCCCAGCCTAGGCCAAGGATGGAGGAGATGATAGTCCACCGGGAAGACAGATCATTCTTCATTCCTAACATTGCTCGATGCCTTCCTTTGTCACGGTACGCTCATGCGAGCTACCCAAGGAAAATGGATTAGAACATCACCCTTCTCCAGGATGCTCGTGCAGGGAAGATCTTTGTAAAGAAGGTTAACGGGAAAGATATGTTTTACAGCTCTTCTGACAGATACAGTGTTATGTTGAGAGGTTTGAGACCCAGCTGCATTCCACCGGAAAACTCCTCTATGCTGATGCCCGTCAGAACCCCTATATTCGCAAATGAATTTGCGAAGGAAGAAGGAAGATACCCTGAACAGGATATCAGAATACTGGATTAGTGAATCCAGATTACAAACGATGGAATTGCATTGCAAATTGGGTTCTAACAACCTTCCAAGACAAACTTCAACAAATTAACCTGTTTCAAGCAGTGCATGCCACTGTATACGGGTTTGCTCCTAACCCTCATATGTTTTTGGCCTTGGCTGAGCGATACAATTACAGAACAGGAACCTTCATGACCCCGGGTAGAGAGATGGGGTTTGCACTCCACAAGATGAAGTACATCTCATACTTGCCTATGGCGGATGCTCCGTATGAGGAGTTTGTTCCCACAAATGATGAGTTAGAGAAACTCAGAAAAGAAAATGCTGAAATGGTAGCAGTGTTTGAGGAACTGCTATGCCATTACAAGATTTGCTCTTTGTACTATAAAAGTGCTACGGCCAACACTTGCTATTCCTCGAAGTGGCTTCCATACTTGTTTCTCAACCATTTAGAGGAAAAGAAAACTAAGGAGAACGACAAGTGTTACCCTAATTTTTTCAAACCCTTAAATAGCACAGAAGTCATGAAGATGATGGAAGAAAGTAAACATTATGATAAGGAAATGAAGGATGATCATCAATGTCCACCTTTAAAGAAAGGTGACATTTTGGAGAGTTTTTTGAGAATGGGTTACAGACCCATGTCGAAAGAAGCCCAGTTAGCAGGGTTTCTGACACACTGGCTCAGACGATTCGTGGTCCCGGGATCTAGTGCAGTGGACCATTTTCATCGCGGTGTACTTTTTGCTGCCGTCAAGCTAGTCTTCGGTTATAAGGTTGACTTGTTATCGGCAATGACCTGCAGATTGAATGCGAGTCTTCGCTTGTATGTTGACTCGATGCTGAAGGCAAAGGGAGAGAAAGAATTCCCCCGTCTCGAACTGCCGTACACTTATCTCTTTGGATGGTTACTCCTCCACTATCCAACTTTAATGGACCCTGGTATGGGACCAGTAGATGGCAGCTTCTTGCGCATATATTCTTAGGGTAAATGGAAGTACACCTCTCTGAGTGAGTGCAGATTTGTTTTAAATTTGAACAGAGGATGGAACTTCTGTTGCGCCCCTCTCCCGGCTGGTCATGATCAGATGCCACCCAACATGGTAGATTCAAAGCTGCAGCCCTTAAACCGTGTGGCCTTTGAATGGTTAAAGACAATTCGACCATCTCATTTAGTATACCGCTTTGAAGAAGAATGCTTTTTAGAACCATACCTCCCTAGCCGTTTTGCTAGACAATTTGGGTATGATCAGTTCCACGTAGGGAACGCAATCACCTGCCTTCAGGGCAAGGGTTTCTTGATTGACGGGGCCCGAGCTTGGGCCTACTACAATGCCCGTGACACAAAGGCTACCTTCTCGATGCCACCAAAGAGCACTCCTCACGGGCCTCGGATGCTCTTTACATACTCGGTATTTTACACATCTGCAAATACTTTTGCCGAGAACTTTAATCTCGCCGATAGTTTTGCTTCTGCGATAAGATTGAGGAAAGGGAGGATAGCTTTATCAATCCCTGCCAATGATGAGGCAAACGAGCCGGCGGATGAACCCCTAGAAACTTCAAGAGAAATGATGTTCCAACAAGAAGTAAACGCAGCAATGCGTATCTCTCTGAGAGTGGGAAAGTCTCCTGCCAAGAAAAGAAGAAGAGAGGAGCCTCCTGCTCCTGCAGCAAAGAAGAAATTGGTCTTGGAGCATTCTTCTGATAAAGTGACTACAAGATCCCAATCTCGGCAGCTAGCCGAGACAAATCAGGAAGTTGCTACTACACCAACTTCTGTACAGAAGCAAACAGCACCAATAAATGTAGAGAGTCCCGACAGACCTCTACACAGAAAGAAGAAGAAGTTGGTCACCAGAAGAATTTTAGAAGCCTCTTCTTCCAAACAACTCCTGACTTCAGTAGATGCTGCAGCAGGATTTATAATGCCATCTCCCACCCCTGTTTCTGAAACAGGGAGTAAAATCCTTGAAGAGACTGAACAAAGGGGAGATCTTGACCCCAGAACTGAAGTTGAAATACTCAGAGAAAACATCATTGAAGAGGAGCTAAATATTACACGACCCCTTTCTCCTGTCGCGGAGACGACTCAGCTTCCTCCTACTCCAAAGACTCTTCGTGAAGAAGAAGAGCGTGAAATGATCGAAGCTTTAGAAGATTGTTATAGCCTGCAGGAGGATCTAACCGCAACTGACAGTGGGAATGCAGCCCAAGAAGAAGAAGAAGATAAGGATGAAGAAAGCTCTTCGTCTGGAAATGTTGATAAGTATATACAGAATCCTGAAGGGGACAACGAAGAACACATATCTCTTGATACCGCCGACGATGCTTCGGATCCTAAAAAGGATATTGAAGTAGAGGCGTCCGTAGAAAAGGTTGTTAACCCTGATGAAGACGTCGAGATAGAAATATCTCCTGAAGAAGTGGCTGGTGAAGATGTTCAGCAAGAGAATCCCGCCACCGAACCCCAAGGTATAAAATAAGATTTAACAATCTTCTTTCTTTTAAAATAGATTGATATCTAATATCTTCATTTGTAGTTCTTGCAGGTCTTGATACTCTACCAACACCTCCGATGGACCTGGCTATGGTGCCTATTCCAACGATAGTTGTTAGTAGTAGCCATCACTTATCTTGCGGCTCTGAAGCGGGCAGCAGCCAAGCTGTCGCAATTGAAGCTACTTCCGTTCAACGGGGGTCTATTCCAGCAGGAAATACAGTTGTTGTTAAATCCAATCAAGGTAAGACTGCTTTTTAATTTGATCTTTTTGTTTATTGGCAAATTAGTAAAATAATAATTTTACTTTTTGCAGAAGAACAAACATGAGGAGCAGCTAGTTCCACTCTGGCTCCTTTGTTTAAAGAGCCTATCATTCAGCAGCAAAGGATTGAGCAACCGACTACTCCATCCTCAACAGGGGTAGCTTCGACTCCTGGAACTATAGCCATCAATCAGCAAGTTGTACAATCATTTACCAAGTGCTTTTTTGAATCGTTGGGATCTCTTGCCCATAAGATGATAGAGAAGGAAGGAGCTGACTTTATTATGGTTAGGAAGCCAACTTCTTTTTTAATAAGAGCCATAAGGGATCAAGGAGATGAGGCTCAAGCCATTCTTCTTGAACATATATTGGATGAGTTGGAAGTATCCATCAAGAAATAAAAAGAGCTCAAGAAGAAGAATATAGATTCTCTGGTGCAAGCCGAATATGAGCGATTAGCCCAAGAAGCTGATATTGAAAGGATAAACCTTCAGAACCTTTTAGAAGCTCATTCTGCAAAGTCCGCTGAATTCAACTCAAAGATAGAATCAGTTACTTTGGCAGCTGAGAACAAAGGACAGAGGCTTACTGGATTGAAAGCGGAAATCATTCGCCTTCAGAAGGAATTTGAAGAAGAAACTGCCAATCAACGACTTATGATTGAACAACTCAATGCCCTAATTCAAGAGAAGAATGAGTATGAAGAGACTCATAGTGCTGAAATTACCCGCAGGACCATAGATATGCCTGTTTTTGATGAAGAAAAAGGGATGGAAGAAGCAAGAATGAGAGTAACAACTAGTCATGAAGAAGAGTTGCAGACCTTGAAGCAACAGATCAACAATTTGATTGTTCCTCCTTCCTGATTGAAACTCTTTTGTATCTTTATTTTTGTTGCTGTGGAAGCATTTTTTGTACTGTCTTATATTCTGATTAAATAAAAGACATTTTGTTGCGGCTCCATTATTTATTGCATATCTTATTCAGATATAAATAATAGATAGATATTTATTGACAACTTAATCGAAAACGACAAGTTGCTGATGTAGAAGATGAACGATGATGAATCGTCAATGTATATAAAAAAAATGAGTGAACGGGAATACCGTCAGATAACAATGAAAGAACGAGTAAATCGTCAAATGATGTTGAAATGAACGAATTAACCGTTAAATGATAATAAATGAACGGGTTAACCGTCACAAATAGATGAACGGATGAACCGTCGGAAGTTAATGAACGGATAAACCGTCGGATGAATGTAATAAATGAACGGATGAACCGTCGGAAGTTAATGAACGGATGAACCGTCGAATGAATGTAATAAATGAACGGATGAACCGTCATTTCATTATTTGAGGAACTTCTGTCTATATAAATATAGCAGAAATCTGACAGGAATAAACACTTCTACTCTTCAACATAAAAATGTCGTCCGGAGAAGCATCTAAGAAGGCCGAAATCGCCTCGAAGGTTGAGAAGGGCACTGAAGAACGCCCTGCCGATCCAATCCAGCCGAAGGAGGTAAAAGCGGGCGAAGGTTCGTCTACACCTCAGCCATCACGAGACATTCTGGACTTCCTGCTTGAACCTGGAAGGACTAAAGAAGAAGAAGCCATGAGGATGGCTGCCTGCAAGTTTCTTGTGGGATCCAGCAAGGAAGTTCTCGACTCTTTTGCTGACCGTATTTTTAAGAAGGATGGCAGTAGCCCTCGTCCAAATATAGAGAAAGATGATAGTGACCTTTAATATTATGTACTATCATATGATGAAATAAAATTTGCATTTTATTTATGAACTTGATCTTGACTGATAATTTACAAATATTTACATTTATACATAATACTTCTTTAAGAATTTGCCATTGATAGGCATCATAGCAACTCGACCATCAAGTTCTGAAAGTTGATAAGCACCATTTGAGAAGACTTTGCTCACAACATAGGGACCTTCCCATTTTGCATCGAATTTTCCTTTGCTCATATGAGTCATAGTCATAGGACGTCTGACCGTTAGAACAAGTTCTCCTTGCTGAAAGGCTCTGACCTTCACTTTACGATTAAATGTCTTTGAGATGCGGGCTTGGTATAACTCAATATGCTGTTGAGCCATTAACCGCTTTTCATCCAATGCTTCCAACTCTTGGAGTCGAAGAAGGTCATTATTTTCTGTGGTAAGCTCATTGGAAATAGCGATCCTTAAAGAAGGAATTTGTAACTCCAAAGGAAGGACAGCTTCACAGCCATACACTAAAGAGAAAGGTGTAAAGCCTGTGGGATTACGGACTGTAGTTCGATAGGCCCAAAGACATTCGCCAAGTTTCTCGCTCCAATTTTGTTTGTTAGTGGATACAAACTTTTTAAGGAGCTTAATAATGGTTTTGTTAAAGGCTTCAGCTAAACCATTAGCGGCAGGATTGTACGTCGTCGAAGCAACATTGTTAATCCGATGATCATCACAGAATCTAGTGAACTTCTGACTAATAAATTGAGGTCCATTGTCATGAATGATTCTGCGAGGTACACCGAATCTATAGATGACATGGTGTTTAACGAAATTGATGACACTGCTAGTCTTGACTTCAGTGAGAGGTATAGCTTCGGCCCACTTGGAGAAGTAATCGGTTATCGCCAATATGAACCGATGTCATCTAGAATAAGGAGGATTAATAGGACCTATGATGTCCATACCCCAAGCTTCAAAAGGCCATGAAGCAGCAGTCGGGTGTAAGAATTCCGAGGGTTGATGAATGAAGTCTGCATGGATTTGACAAGCACGACATTTTCTTCCATATTCAATGGCATCTGATACCATAGAGGGCCAATAATAACCCATACGTCTAATGCGATCCTGTAATTTAGGACCAGGTTGATGTGCTCCACAAACGCCATCATGAGCTTCACGTAACACTTGTTTGGCTTCATCACCAGCTAAACAGCGTAGAAGAAGACCATCATAAGTTCGCCGATAGAGGGTCTTGGTAGTTTGATTGTAATAGAATCGGAGAGATCGTCGACGAACGCTTGTAGCCTCCTTAGGATCTACGGGGAGTATGTCATGAACCACAAAGTCAATGAAAGGAGTTCTCCAATCTTCATCAATAATATCGACTTCAGCAAAATTACTGAATTCAATATTACGATTGTTTTCGATGCAGAACAGTTCTCGGTTGGAGATAACCACGACCTGCTGTCTTTTGATAGGGATGGCTAAGACAGCTGCAAGATTGGCCAAAGCATCGGCTTCAGTATTGCAAGCTCGTCGAACATAGTCAATGAAGAAGGCTTTGAATGATGTAGCTATATTGATTGCCGCCTCATGATAAGGTACTAGGTCTTGATGACGGACTTCATAGGTTCCTCTAATCTGATTTACAACCAATTTAGAGTCACCATAGACTTCCAGATATTCAACATTCAGTTGTTTAGCTAACTGAAGGCCGACAAGTAAGGCATTGTACTCTGCCACATTATTAGAGCAAGGTTCATCTAAAGAGTAGGCTCTTTGGATAGTTAATCCGTCTGGAGAAACGAGGACAACTCCAACACCTGCCACTATAGCACCATTTGGTCCAATTCTTGATGCACCATCAAAGAATAAATGCCAGGTTGGAAACTCTTCGGAGATCATGTTGACTTCTAACGTCTCGTCAGGAATTTCGTCATAGAGTTTAGATGTTTCAGGCACAGGATGAGCCGCTAAGAAGTCCGTCAGCGCTTGACCTTTGACAGACTTTTGTGGAACATACACCATGTCATATTGAGCTAGCAGGATTGCCCATGTAGCCAACCGAGAATTAAGTGTACTTGGTTTCTTCATGAGTACCCGGAGAGGGTTAACTCGAGATATAACATGAATAGTTTGACCAATGATATAATGTCTCGTCTTTTGCACAGCAAACATGAGAGCCAAGCATTCTTTCTCGACAGGACTATAACGGTGTTCAGCACCAATCATAGTTCAGCTAAGATAGTATATAGCTTGTTCATGGCCTTCTTTGTTCTTTTGGGCAAGTAAGGCACCCAATGAATGGTCCATAGCACGGACATACATCAAGAATGGAATGCCAGAGATAGGTGGCACCAAAACTGGTGGGTTCATAAGATATTGTTTGATATCGTCGAATGCTCGTTGACATTCTTCAGTCCAAACAAAAGATACACCCTTCTTCATTAATTGAGTGAATGGTCTGCAGCGTCCAGACAAGTTCGAAATAAATCGCCTGATGTACGCAAGTCGGCCTTGGAATCCTCGTAGCTCTTTTAGGTTGCGTGGAGGACGCATCTCTTGGATGGCTTTGATCTTCTCGGGATCCACGTGTATACCCTTAGAGGTAATGACGAAGCCGAGAAACTTGCCACTAGAGACACCTAAGAATGACTTGGTAGGATTCATCTTGAGCTGATGTTGATGCATGAGATTAAATATTGTTCTCAAATCTTGGAGGTGATCTTCTTTTAGACGACTTTTAACAGCAATATCGTCCACGTAACATTCGACTGTTTTACGAAGATGATCTTTGAAAATAGTACTCATAGCACGTTGGTAAGTTGCACCAACGTTTTTAAGACCAAATGGCATCACTGTATAACAATAAACACCACAAGGAGTGCGGAAAGATGTATGCTTTTCATCTTCAGGATACATTTTGATCTAATTATACCCGGAAAATCCATCCATAAAAGATATCCTTTCGAACCCACAAGTATTGTCAATCATGACATCTGTGATAGGAAGAGGAAATTCATCTTTTGGACATGCTTCATTGAGATCTCGGAAGTCGATGCAGACTCGAACTTTTCCAGTTTTCTTCAGAACTGGGACGACATTGGCTACCCAATCAGGATGCTGCTCTTCTCGAATAAAGCCACAAGCGATGAGCTTCTTGACTTCATCATCAATTGCATCCATCATTTCAGGCTTAAATCGCCTTTGTTGCTGTTTGACTGGTTTAGCATTAGGAAGAATGTTCAGTTTGTGAGTCGCAATCTTAGGATCTAAACCTGGCATGTCTTTATAACTCCAGGCAAAGACGTCGATATATTCTTTAATAAGAAGAATCAACTCTTGTTTGTCTGCTTCTGGAAGATTCTTGCTAATAAAAATTGGCCGAGGTGAATCTCTTTCTCCTACATCAATTTGAAGTAGTTGATCTTCAGTAGGGGGTTCACGTTGTTCAAATCGAAGTACCCATTGGTTATCCATATGTTGAGCCCAAGGATCTGTTTCCGGACTTTCTTCAACATCTTCATCACAGTCTTCTGGTAGTTCGACAGAGACCATGTTAGAAGATACAATTATACGATGGACTTCACCGATGCTGGTATCGGAATCCCATTATCTGGAATCAGAAGAGTTAGAACGTTCTTCACTATCTGATTCAGAAGCTGCTGGGGATAACAGTGGAGGAGAAGTATATCCGAGACCTTTCTTGGTCCTGTCATAGTACATTTGTGATTTTCCGTTTGGAACTGTTGTACGAATGGGAGTTCGTCTACCTTTACCGTAGTTAAGGCCGCTCTTAAAGTCGTAACCCATCTTTCGGAGGATGTCTTTTGATTGTTGACTGGAGACGTCTCGTATCGTTAATTTTGCTATCATCCGTATAGTTAATCTTTGTTTCTGGTCTTTTATATAAAAAAGCTGAACTTTCACCTTTCTTTAAAGAAGGATGAATACGGTAAGAATCATCTGGATCTTCAAGCGAGACTTCTGTCTGAAGAGATTGTACGACTCCCAGTGTAATTGATTGGAAGCTATCTAACATATCCAAATAACTTTTAGTATAATAAATAACATCAGTATACTGGAAAGTAGATACTTTTTCATTGATTTGTACATCAGTATTTACAACAGGACCTTTAACCTTAGCAGATTTGGTCAAATTGATTACAAGAGGGGGAGAAGAAGAACGTGGAGGAGGCTTGTTACGATGGAGGTCAATAACAAGTGGCTCAGAAGAGGTGAGCTCCTTTTTTTCCTTGTTGCGATTTAGATCAACAACAAGTGGCTCAGAAGGAATGAGCTGCTTTTTGTCTTTGTTGCGACGTAAGTCGATAACAAGTGGCTCAGAAGAGGTGAGCTCCCTTTGATTTTCATCAGCATCAACTGATTTCTTTTGAACTGGTAAGTGAATAACCAGTGGCTTGGAAGATTGAGGATGAAAGACTCGCCCCTTAACAGGTATGATAAGAGTGTCTTGAGGTACTGCTTTTTGATCTTCTTCAGTATCCATAGCCAATACTACCTTCATAAATTCATCCTTGTACATACGAGCATCGTTGCAATAAGCTTCAATACCCTTGAAAGGATAAAGGTCCGCAACTTCCTTATGAACTTGTCCTTTATCATCAACGTATTTAAAACATTGATGAAGAGTTGATGGAACAACATTGTGTTCATGGAGGAATGGCCTTCCCAGGAGAGCATTATAAGAACAACCATGATTGTCAATGATATAAAAGGTCACCTTTGTGCGAAGATTGCCTATTTGGAGTTTTAGACGAATCTTGCCCAAAGGTTCACTCTTTCCTTGATTAAATCCCAGAATAGTAGTGATCGTGGTTGAAAGACTATGTACTGGTATCTTCAATGCATCTAGCATTGTCTTTGGCATAATACTAAGTGCAGACCCTGGATCTATCAGGATGCGATCAACCTTTATTGAATCTACATATCCCGTATAATAAAGAGGACGATCATGTCTATTATCTTCCATTAGCATATCATCCTGAGTGAAGGTAATATTTGGGATCAGTTCCAAGACGCTATGACTGTGATGACAAGAGACCGATTCTGATTCTAGCTTCTTGAGAAGAGTTAAGCAAGTTTCAGCCTGCATCAGAGCTTCACTTAGAGTTTCTCGTGTCTCTTTGGAAAGACGTAAGAGTTCAAAGATTGACAACCTGGCTGGTGTATTGGCTATTGAGCCAATATATCAAAATTGTAAGGCTTCTCAAGCCCAGTAGGAGATGACTTCTTTAGAGGTTTGTCAAATCGAACTTGTTGTTTGCCTTTGTCAGCCGTTGTTGGCTTAGGAGAAATTGATACTACAACTGGTGAAGATGTAGAAGGGACCTCTTCAGCAGATGCAGGTTGTGCCGGAGTAGGTTCGGAAGAAGAAGCAAGATCCATTTGACCTTCAGAATGATCTTTCAAATAAGCTTTTCCTGATCTGGTGCCTAACAGAATCTCTTCGTCAACAATGGGATCAAAAGATACCATGTTGCAGATTTTGGTTTTGCCTTTAGAACGAGTTTTCTTCTTGGAAGATATCTCAAATTCTGGAGCAAGATCAGGATGAATCCACATAATTTCACCATTATTAAGAGACAAGGGAACAAGACCTTCATTGGATGGAAACGGGAGATTCTCAATCTCAAGGGTTGCTTTAGGAATCGGAATAACACCATGCTGTACCCTCTGCGGAGGGAAATCTCCAAATTGAACTGAAACTATATTTGCCGTAACAGTCTTCTCATCTTGTTGCAAAGTGACTACACCTGCATTGACAAGCTCTTGAATCTTACCTTTGAGCACATAGCATGCTCGAGTAGGATGTCCAATGAATCGGTGATAGACACAATACTTGGGATGATCAGTCTTATTGACTTCATCAGGTTTCTTTGGATCAGGGAGTTGAATTTTGTTACTTTTGAGTAAACACTCAAAAATACTTGCAGTGTCATTTTCATCAAAAGAATATTCTACCTTCGGACGAGGTTCCCTCGGTGGAGGTGCAGAAGGAGTAGGAGTAGATGTAGGTGGGGCCACATTGACAGCCAAAGATTCTTTATTTTTGTTCAAGTTAATGTTTAAAGTCTCTTTCGCTTTGCGATTGTTCTGGCGATTGCCACCACCTGAATTCTGATGCTCATCGCGATCAGGATTAGACATTTGTACCCCCAATTGTTTAAACTTGTCGGTACTTACTTCAGCGGCTTTGGCGTTGACGATGAATGAGGGCCAATCTTGGAATTGGGTAGATCCCGTCCACATACTGATAATAGGTAAAAGATTTGCCTTACAAGTATCAATAGTGATAGCAGCTGGAGTCCCTGGAGGCATTTTCAAAGCTTCACGGCGGAACCGTTCAATAAAGCTCTCAGCAGTTTCATTATATTTTTGTTTGATTTTGTTGAGAGCTGACATCGTCATATCATTAAGTCCTTCATAGAACCGTTCCAGAAAGATTTGTTTGAGACCTGAAAAAGAAGTAATGCAACCATCGGGCAAACTTCTATACCAGTCGTATGCTACGCCGGCTAAACAACCGACGAACACTCTGGTAAGAAGAGCGTCATTTGGCTGAAGTTGAACAGTCATTACCTCAAAATGATTGATGAATTGACTCGGGGAAGTACTGCCATCGAACAGAGAGATTGTAGGGATTTTGTACTTTGGGGGAAACGGGACGTCCTTCCATTCAACCGGATAGGGCTGTTTAATCCCCAACCTTTGTAGATTGTCTTTCTCTTTAAATGCTTCAAACTGGGTTCGTAAGAGTTTGACAGCTTCATTGGCGTCTTCTGATGAAGAAGAAGGAGCAGGTTGAATTGTAGTGGTAGGAGGAGGAACAGCGTTGTAAGCACTACCCCCAGCTCCTGAATGGCTAGGCGTAGTTTGTACTTGCACTTGTACAGGAGGCATTTGGGGAGGCACTACCCCCAGCCCAGTATTGACAGGTATTGAAGATGCTATGATCTCTGGACTAGTAATAGGTGCTGTTGGTGGTGTAACATGCTGTGCTACAATGATGGAATGCATACTAGCGACCATTTCAGCCATGGTCTTTAGCTTATCTTCAAGTGCAGCAATTCGCTGTTCTTGATTTGCGGAGGTTGAAGCATCTGGATCATCGGTGACAACATAAGCCGTCACTTCTCTTGGCACAGTGGAAGATACTGTTTGTTCAGAACTTTCACTGTATGCATCATAATCAGAAAATGAATCATCTCCTGACTGAGAAACAGGGAGATGACTTGAAGGATTTTGAGGGAGATTCCTTTGACCGATTGTATCTCGGCTTCGGGAACGGGTATGTTGAAATACTCCTTCTGAAGATTCTTGAAGTAATTCCAAATACCGTTGGCTTGGCTTGCGGAGTCTACCATGCTTAGAGCATCTTTTACCCCCAGTGTCTCGGGAAGTCATGTTAACAGAAGCATACAAAACTTCATCTTCTTCTGACATAGGTTCAGATTTAGCAAAAGTTAAACGATCGAAGACAGATCGTTTTGTCGTTTGACAACAGCATTGGATGATGACTTTATGATTACAGTGATGATCAGATGCTTGAACTGGAGGAGTTGAGGCATTATCCCGTTTTTGTCTGAGATGTTCTCGGAGATCAGAAACCATGCCAGAACGAGGAAAGGTTCGAGGAATATGTTCTTTAACAATATTCGGAACATGGTTCCGATTCTTCAAATGTTTAGTCCCTTGAGTATACAGGGAAGTACTCACTTCATTTGCATAGGTATCAGGATTTTTGTTCCTGGAGGTTTGTCTTTGAGGCTTGACCTTCGGCATAGGTTGCTTACGTTTTGCCGAAGTTGGCCTGTTAAGATATGTTCTTAGATCTGCAAATTCACCCCCAGGAGTTTCTGTTTGAGACACTAACAGTTTTCCCTGTCTAGAACGAGAAATTTGTAGAGTCGGGAGGTCCTGGAATTCTGCTATCGAAGTAGGCAGAATACCTCTTTGATTAGTACAAGTACTCTTGTTATAAAGGAAAGAAGAATCCTTGTTTGCCAGAGTTCTTGAATTGATTGGAGCCGAGACACATTGAGATGGATCTTCTTCAGTAAAGACTGAAGAAGACTGAGAAAAGACTAAAGGGCATTTTCCTTTGTTTTGAGATGAAGGGTTAGCTAAAGAGCGTTTCCCTCTGTTATTTTCCAAGTCATGAGACAAGGAAGTTTGAGAAAAGACCAATGGACCTTTTCCTTTGCTTTGAAGAGAAGGAGGAATAGTCAAAGGACTACCTTCAATGAATTGTGCAGGGGCAATAGGGTGTTTGGGAAGAGGAGTAGAATCTCTTCTTTTATTGTGAGAAGCCGGAAATTTAGCCAAAAGGCTATTTTTCTTGAATTGCGCAGACTTGGTTTGCGCATGGGTGGAAGGTGCACTAGTCATTTGTGCATTAGAAGCTTTGGTAGGAAGTGCATTAGGAGTTCTTGTCTTAGAGTGCTTGGGAAGCACTTTAGTTACTGGAGTGCTATTTTGCGCAGGAAAAGCCACTGCCAATTGCGCCAGAGTCATAGGAGTCTTCTGTTTTGACAAGGCAGCATATGAAGTAGCTTGCACAACATTTGCAACAGATTGTGCAGTCTTGACTGCAACAGATTGTGCAGCAGTTGCTGAGACAGACTGTGCAACAGTTGGCACAACAGTTTGTGCAGCAGTCTGACTAGCAGATTGTGCAACAGTTGGTACAGCATCCTTGGTGGCAAAAATGCCAGATTGTGCAGACTTGGAGACCCAAATTGAGCGCACTTTGCTCTTAGCAGAAGTGGCTACAGTACGGGGAGTGGTCTTGGAGTTGAGCATCGCCTCGTAGGCTGTCTGGTTGACCTTAACAACCAGCGTCTTCTGCGTCTTCCCGATAGACGCTACATCACATTGAGTTGCTACTTCCTCGTCGGAGGAGAAAGTTGTCCCCAGCAGAGTCGCCATTTTGTTTGTAAAAACAAAAGTATAGAACTTTATTGATACAAACTGTAATAAAGATTACAAGAATTCTGGGAAAATTACAACTATAGGAGTCCAATCTTGATGACGATTGCTTTATTCCTTGGACGATGTGAACTGTGAAGACGAAGCCTTTGAAGTTGAAAACAACTCTGAAAACTGAAGGCAAAAGCCTCTGAAGTTGAAGACAAAAGTCTCGGAAGAATGCAGCAGCACTTTGGCAAGAACTCCTGAACTCTCTGATTTCTGATCTCTGATCTTGATCCCCCTTAAAATGAAGACTTGAAACTCTATTTATAGAGTTCTGAAAATAACTAACTTTCAGTTATTTTTGGACTGCGCAGGATGATTTGTGCAGCATTGGTTTGCGCAACATTGATTTGCGCAGACAGTTACTGGATCGTGGGCCAACTATCATGGACACATGGCATCATTTGATAAAAATGCGCATGATCGTGCATAAACAGTTGCCACGTAATGAGCAATCGATGGCATGAATGCCACGTGTAACTTAACAATTATATTGATGGAGTGCGCAGAGTTGAATTGCGCATACATGGTTTGCGCAGACTCAAACTGTGCAGGATTGGTTTGCGCTGCCAGTTGTCAGCCGCCCTCGAGCACTGTACGGCGCAGGAAACGAACAGATTCTTTGTTATTCATGATGTCAGTTGTCAGAAAAGATTTGATTTAATTTTGGTAATGATGACTTCTGCCACGTCAGTCTGCGCAGTTGGAAGTGTGTGCAAAGCAGTATGCGCAATCGGATTGCTGCACAATCTATTGTCTGCGCAATTCATCCAAATGATGGGTTTCTTGATTTCTTGACTTTGTTGATTGATGCAACTTGATTTTTTTAGGACCTACAATCCTTCCTGAGAATCTCCAGTACTATCCTCAAATGCTCCTCGTGCTCCCCCTCAGTCTTGGAATATATCAAGATATCATCAATAAACACCACTACAAACTGATCCAGATACTGATGGAACACCTTGTTCGTAAGGTTCATAAATACCGCTGGTGCATTGGTTAGCCCAAACGGTATAACCAAAAACTCGAACTGTCCATACCGCGTCCTGAAAGCGATCTTGGGAATATCCTCCCTCTTCACCTTCACCTGGTGATATCCCGACCTCAGATCAATCTTGGAAAATACCCGAGCTCCGCTCAACTGGTCAAATAGATCGTCGATCCGCAGTAGTGGGTATTTGTTCTTGATCGTGAGGTTGTTGAGTGCCCTATAGTCAATACACATGCGTACTGACCCATCCTTCTTCGGCACGAACAACACTGGTGCACCCCATGGCGACAAACTCGAGCGGATGAAGCCCTTGTCTTGTAGCTCATCCACCTGCTTCTTCAGCTCCACTAGCTCGCTGTTGTTCACCCGATAGACATGCTGAGAGATGGGTTCCGCTCCTGGAACCAAGTCTATCGAGAACTCTATGTCTCTGTCTGGTGGCAGTCCCGACAACTCCTCTGGGAAAACATCCATATACTCTGCTATCAAGGGGTATGGAATCGCCTGCTCCTCGACCGAGACTCCACAGAAGACTCCACTGCTCTGCTCTGCCTGACGTCTGGAGTACTCGAACTCTGGCTCCTCCGGCGCTCTGAAGAGAACTCTACCCCCTCTGCAATCAATGCTGGCGTGGTACCTGCTCAACCAATCCATGCCTATTCTTATATCGTAGTTTGGCAATGGCATTACGAGCAGGCTCACCTCCAACTCACGGCCTCCCAAAACTACTCTCTGACCCTTACAAATATCACTCACGAGGATAATACCACCCCCGGTCGTGATCTTGTAAGTCCCAGGCAACGATTCAGCTATGATACCATGTCTAATCGTAAAAGATACTGATATGAAGCTATGCGAAGCACCAGAATCGAATAAGGCAAATGCTGGACTGGAGTCAAGAAGAATCGAACCTACAATCAGCTCCCCGATGGCCTCCGTATCCTCTGCTGCCATGGCGAATCCTCGCCCCTACTGGCCTCCCCTGGCCTGCTGCTGGTGCTGAACAAATCTCTGCTGCTGCGTCGGCAGGGCTGGTCCCCGCTGCTGACCTGCTGGAGCCCTGGTTCCTCCTCTCGGGCCTGTTCGTACTACGCGGCACTCCCTCATCTGGTGGTCTGCTGAACCACACTTCAGGCACTGGCCCAGCCTCCTCCGACACTCATTGGCGACATGCCCGGGCTTCTTACAATAGGCACAAGTAACACTCTGTCTCTGTCCCTGCTGGTGCTGCCTCGGCTGCTGCTGCTGAGGGGCTGGCCTCTACTGAATCGGCTGCGGCTGAAACTGTCTCAGCTGTTGATGCTAAAAGTGCGGCCTCTTGGTCGGTCCTCCGCTGCTCTGCCTCCCTGGAAGTCTCGCCCCCTCTTGAGCCTAAGCTCAAGATCATCCTCTGCAGCTAGTGCGTCCACCAGTATCTCCTCAAATGTAGTACTGTGGGCGTTCTTGGTGTAGGACTTGACCTCCTTTACCCAGCCCTTCCGGAACCTCCGGGCCTTCGTCGTCTCTGACAAGTCCTCTACAAATCTGCCCAGGCGGCACAACTCTCCTGCATACTCCTCCACAGACTGACTCCCCTAGACTAGGGCCTCGAACTGAGTCTCGAGGGCTCCCAGCGCTGCCTCCGGGAAAAACTTCTCCTTGAACAGCTTCTTGAATGCTGCCTAAGTCTGTCCTGCTGTGCCGACCCTCGGGTCGGTCTGGTACCATGTACGGGCCAGATCCTGCATCATACTGGCCGCTGCCTCTATCTAGAGCCTCGTCGGAATCTTCGCCAGCCTGAAGATCTCCTCCATATGCTCGATCCACTCATCGGCATACAGGATCCCCTCTGTCCCTCGGAAGTCTCTCGGGTGCATCTTCTGGAAGTCCTGGATGCCTTTCTCCCGTGACTGGTGCGACTGCTGGACTGCTGCTGGCTGAGCCACGACTCTCTCCACTGCTGTCACTGCCAGCTCAATGCCTCGAGTGAGCTCTACCGTCTACCTCTGCTGCTGAGTCTGCTGACCCTCCATATACTGCCTGAAGAAGGCCAACAGCTGAACGGCGTCAACTGTCCCTGCAGGTGGCTGCTGGTAAGGATCCTTTGGGAAAACCGGGTCCTGTCTCCGAGCCGGTGGATGCATGTCCCCTGCTGCGGCTGCCGAGGTCTCAACACGAGCTGAGGTGGCAGGAGCTGTAGTCCCCTGGCCTCGCCGTGCTGGCTGGGAGGTAGCAGTCCCCTCCATAGCATCCCCATGGATGGTATGCTGCGATCTAGTCTCTACCATCCTGAAGATAGACAAACAAGAGTATCAATTTCTGAGAAGAAGCGAAATAACAAAGGCGGACAATTATAATTCAAAGGATCAGCTGACAATAAGAATTTAGATGGCAATAAAGAAATTTTTCCTAATGTGATTGAGTACCCTTAAAAAAATTTATGTCCTATATCCTATAGCAGGCTGTAGTGATACTCTAGTTCGAGTACAACCACACTTCTAGTCTAGACCTGCATGGGCCACCACTAAAAACGTGTCACGACCTGCACCCTAGAGGAAGGGCACGAGACGTGGGTACGTCCAGCCTACGCCGCAGTGTCGGCGGTAGAACGCTGTCCTAGGTCACAACATCTAACAATATATCTCTAAACAGTTTATACTCCCCGAATGGGGTGACAAAGCAGTAAAACTCAATCACAGCTAAGGAAGAGATAGCACGATATGAAATAGAACTCAAGAAAATAAGGAGATGAAATAGTCTAAGATAATCCCAGCAATATCCAGAGAATTACAAACTCAGCTACAGCATGAAAGAATATATACACCTCAGAGTAAGTCTAGCTAAAACATGTCTCATGACTACAAAAGAAAGATAAGCCTAACTAATCTAAACTAGGCAGGCGGGGGAATATCCTCAGCTACAGCTGGGTCCTCCTGGGAGTCCATCTCATAGGTGTCATCTAAAGCTGCCCCGTAGTAGGTATCCAGGCAAGCCTCCTCCTCGTCCTCTGTAATATTTTCAACAGGTCCAGTCAGGACAGGAGCGAGCACAATACATCTCAACAATTCATAGCAGGTTAGAAAATATAAACATGCAGTAAAGTAAGATACAAGTACTGAAAGAAGTGCAGTATAAAAACAGAGAGATAACTGTAATAGAAATATCTACTATACATAGAGAACTAGCAGTGACTAGTGAGTCAGAGTACAACATGAACATGTAAATGGCCTGGGATGATTCAATGAAGATACTACGGAATGATTCAATGAAGATACTACTGGTGTATTATTCATATGTCCACTTCTACTCCCCCGTACCCCCAATCAATACACAAGGATCCAGCCAGGTTATGTTATATGATTCCATGCACGGCCCCCGAAGGGTGATACATGGATGTCCCATAAATGGGGAGTCTGGAGGTTACCCAACTGTGTAAGATTCAAGAGACTCTGTGATCATGAGGGTACATGTCACAAGTAATCAAGTGAACCAAGAAGCATAGTGATACGCCATGTAAGTGAAACGCACAGAACACGTAGTACCCGATGCTCCCTAAGGATAACATCTCAAGAAAAGATCCATATAGTACCAATCCGTGTGATCGTCGTGACAGTACAAGTAAAGTAATCTACTGCAGAAAATAATTCTAAGCAAGATATGAAATGATCAGAGAATGTCTCGCCTGTATCTGAGTATCCAATATGAAAAGTACCGTCCGAGGAGTTGTGTCTGGCTCCTAATCAGAACAACACAAGTCACAACAAGTCCAAAATAGTAAAATGGAGTCCTACTATGCATTCTACATGATTCTAGGTCAATCTAGGCCAAAGTCAACTCATGGTCAACTTTGGTCAACCCTAGAAGTCAAACTAGGTCAACCAAGTCTAATTAAGTCTAAACTAAGCTATTCTAATCTACACTAGCTAGCACAACCCCTAACAAGGCTAGGCAAGCCTATACTAGCTATATCACAAAATAGCTTAGCTAATTCTAGAATACCTTAACAAGTCTACAACCTCACTATTACACCCATGATTAACACCACATAATATATTACACATATCTAGGCTAGATGTAAAACCTACATCATTAGCTATCATAGAAGTATAGATATAGGCATATATGCACTCATACAAATTACACACATATACATTGTATATGTCTACATGCAACCATAGCCTACACATGCAAGGACTAGAAATTTAGAGAATGGATAAGAGGGTGCTAGTGTGTGTGTATGTGTGTATAGGTAGGCAGTACAATTAGTGAAATAAGAAGAGAAGTGTGTGTGTGTATAGCAGGTAGCAATTTCAGGAATTATAAAACAGTGAAGAAGGTGAACCAATATGCAATTTGTGTGCAGGAAAAATGTGACAGTGAATAAGGAAGAGTGTGTGACAGTGAACAAATCTAGAAAACCAGTGCAAGTTATTAACAGTGAGTGTGTGCATGCTCTGTGCAAATATGTGTACAGGAATGCTCAAACAGTGAAGGGTATATTCAATAAGAAAGGAAAAATCAGTAGAACACTTTAAAGGGCAGTTAATGTAATCATGGAGGCAGGAAATACATGGCCTATTTTCAGGCTACACAAAACGGGAATTAATCTCAGTTAGGAAGGAAAGAAGGGAAACCAATTCATTATCCTCCCTAAATCTCAGATTAAGTAGAAGAAGGAAAGGAAGTCAATTCATTTTCCCCTCCTAATCACAGTTTTCAGATTAACCTAAACAGTGAATACAACCCCAGATTTAGATAGGAATTCTTAATTGAAGTGATGACAGTATGATGTAGACAATGTAAAGATTAAACATGGCAATACAACTCTGTTTGAGAACTGAGCATCAATATAATTCAACCCAATTCACCTTAATCTATCATAAACCTATTTTCAGAAATTGAGAACAGCAATGCCACATTACATTTCATTTAAACTTACTTTAGACAATCACCAACTGTTTCCAGATTTCACCCAACTAGTCTCAGGTTTGCAATTTCAGATAACTTAGTTAGAATCAAAATCTAGTTGAAGAACATTAATCAGTAAATTAGTTCATGACTTATATTATGATACATAGACACATATAGCAGTCCACAACCCATCAACCAACACCAAATTTTCAATCATGGCAAGACAATATATAGGAAACATGTTTAGAATCAAAAACTCAGTATTAAACATCATTGCAGGGGTTAAAACCATCAGGCAATCTTATTTTAGAACTGGGAATGACAGGAATCATATAACAGTATCAAAATATGGTTTTTAATGAGAAATCGAATAGCAATCAACTAACCATGAAACTATTGCTTGGAAAATGAAAACAACCCTCGTACACAACCCCACACATCCTTTTCGTGTCACCCATAGCCTGACACGGCGTGTCCATAACAAGAAATCAAAATTACACACACACAGTGCACTGACAGTACATTGTCTCGTGCACACGTGCACTTGTGTCGTGTGCACGACACAAGACACGAGAGGATCTCATGGTCACCCTCATAGGTAGCCCACCTATAGGGCTACCTCATAGGCCTATTGGCCAGTGTCCACGACGTGTCAGTGTCGGACACGAGGCCCGTATCAGTGGCCCAAAACTAGTGTGCACAGACACAGCAAAATGCGTGCACAGCTGATATCTACCTAGACACGACACGGGAACACATGGGGCTTGACACACGGGGTGTCAGTCATGGCCCCATGCCACGTGTCAAGTCTCGTGTCCAAACGATGCGTGTCGTGTCCTCTACAGGGCCCGATAGATAGGGGATCCCTGTAGCACGCGCGCGAGCGTGTGCGGCGCGTGTCTACCACAACGAATTTGACACAAACGACACGAAAACAACAACACAAGGACAGGAACCAACAAACAAGATCTAAACTAACATTCCTATTCAAAAATATTGAATAAATACGATCGAAATGCCCTTTGAGGCATTTCGTCGAACACCTAGTCCTACTACTGATACATGTCCAGAACGGACACGAAACCCCCGACATCAAGCACGAATCCTATCCAGACCCTAGGGGGACCCTTAGGGCTTCCTATTCATGAAGACTAATTGAAATTTCATAGAGATTTGAAGAAGTTACCTCTTGTTGAACTTTCAATAGAAACCCCCTATTCAATGCTCTCCACTTGAAGACCCAATCAATCCAAAACAACTTCACACTGAAAAGAGAGCTCAACAACAGCAATAACAGTCCTATTAGAACCTATTGGAACAATTTAGAAAGAAAAAGGAATAGGAAAGGAGCTCTAGAAATTAAATGACAATAGAACTCACCTCCTTGAAATTAGGGCTCTTCCTAAGAAAGAGGCAACCCTAGATTTGGGAGGGGTTTTATATGGTGGGAATCCCTAGGTATAGGTGTGGCCGGCCACTAAAGCTTAGGGTTAGGGTTTTGTCAAAACATTGGGCTTTGGGCCAAGTTACAAAGGCTAAGGTAGACTAAATTAATTAAGGGTTCTAAAGCCATAAGTCATGACTTATGACTTCCTAATCCTTTTGCTAAAATGACTAAACCAAGTCCTAGGCTAGGTTAGACTAGAGTCACTTGACCTAACCATGACCCACTAACTAGGGTTAGCTTCTAGGTTGGTCTACAAAGGTCAAAATCAAACTAGTCCAAATAATTCCTAAATAATTCCTAAAAATTCCCATAAATTCTAATTAATACTAATAAATTTAAATTACCCCAAAAATGACAAATTTACCCTCAAACTAGAATTGTGGTAGTGACAATGTGGTACTGAATATATGCTAGTGAAGGAAGATATGTATACCTAGAATATAGTATTTTAATAGCCCATACTCCATTGGTCAACCACGACCTAATACAAGAGACAGTAGGACGACTGTATAAGCAGAAACATCGGACAAGACTTAGATCCTTATAAAACTTGAACTATTTATAACTGCTTTCATCATTATCTCCCGTACTTATACTTTGTACTACCATGAATGATGTCACTATTTTAGCCCAGTTTTACAAGCTTATTATTTATCGATCTTGTTCAGGACATATGTATACTAGGGACGCCCACTAGCATATTGTCTAATTAGAATCAATATATTATGGTCTGATCAACCGTGGTGCACTTGGTTCGCCCTTCATATGATTACCCTACGTGGATTAAGATATCGGGGTATCTAGGATCTCATCCACGACTGCATTGACAATTGCTCTTGAATTATACATTCACCTTTGAATCACGTAATTATATTCGATGACATCTTTCTTGAACTCTTTATTGCTTTTGTCTTTCTCTGATTTGGAAAGATGAACGCTCATATTTAGTAGATAGAAACAGAGTATCCCCCATGTCCATGATAGTTGTATATTGTATACACAAGTACAGCTACCATCGGCCAGCCATATGACTGCAACTTTGTCCTAAGTTACTCGTTCTCCCCTCGACCCTAAAAATAAGATCATGATCTTCTAGTCATTGGAATTTGAGAATGATTAGGATCTTACCCTTGATCAAATCACCAACCTAGGAGACTAACTATTAGCAAGAAACAAATTATTGTGAGTCTCTAAATATTTTTCTTGAATCTTGCCTTAACTAGCAATTCCTATGCCTTAAAACAACCTTTACTCGACCAAGCTCGCAGTTTAGACATAAGAGGAATAGACATAACACAAGCATTTACCATGACTATGATAGATACCCATCCCGAGATTGGGATCCCACATGTATCATTCAAGTTATACAATTTTATTATTAAAGAGGTGAATAAGCATTAGAACAACACGTTCACCAGCTTAGCCAATATATGTAGCTTAACATTCCATCATGTTGATTTATTAGTTATCAGTAAACAATGCATGAGTACTACATGCAACACCACTAGAAACCTTATGACTATAGTCTGACCGAATTAGCACAAATAGAAATTTATGACTTAGCAGTTATAGATCTTTCATATGACGTGCTTTAGAAATTGTTACCCCATCGAGAGACTCTCGCATATTATGAACGAGTGGGTCATTCTATTTTATCGACTCATGCGTCATTGTACGCCACCATTTATTAGAAATTGGAGTGCGATCCTTGAACTTGATTTGTATTTACCATATCACATTATCGATCACATCATGCCGTATTATTATCAAAGGTCAGGATACGATATCGCGACATCAATATTCTCAATCTCATTATCCTAAAACCATGTCCTAGTCTCTAGAGTGAATAGATTTTAAGCCTTCTACATTTTGGGATTTCACTAAGATTACGATTGAATAAAGTAAATTGGTTCTCACTAGGAGGATAAATTAGTGAATTATGAACTCCTACTTTCTATTTAGATTATTTAATGTCCCTGGCCGTGACTTCAATATTCGGAGCACGAGACCAGTTGTTTCCTTCTAACAAACTGCACATACAAGATCTAGATGAGTCCACCTTCAAGTAGGCAGATCATGTCCTACTAAAAAACGTCCCCTTATACTCTATTTTTATGATACGACTTTCAGATCAAAACGGCTAATGATAACCCTTACCGTAATACCGAAATACTTTTCGGCTGTAGTTAGGGATCCAACCTCGACTTAAAACTTTTGTCCTAATATATGGTTGTGATTTGCTCGAAGCCCCCTACGCACATGGAAATAGTGTGCTACTCTATTGAGTTTTCTTGTGCTACTTAAACATAAAAGTCACAGAAGGCGTATTCTCAGGCTTTAGGAACCTGGTTGGTTAACCCGGCTAAAAAATTAGTCCGGCCACTTGACTTGAAACCTATATGAGATTATCCTAACCTACTAGAAATGGCTCAGATCGATTTCATAGCATCCCGTCCAGTCAATATAGATTAAAAACCTATTATTCATTCAATCAAAGATCAATGTCCAATTAGGGAATCCATTAAGACCCAGATAAAACCATCCTTGCATATCGCCATATTTGGGCTATAAAAGCCAAACTTGATGAAATAGATCCTTATACCTATTATGTAGTCCCCATCTATGCTTGACTAAAACCTTCCTACTGTCTTGATAAAATATGGTCAATACATGGGCAATGTTAAATGAGTAATACTTAGGCTTCCCATAGAGACCATGACTATGATCAGAAGTAACTCATATCCTCAACACCTCCTTGATATTTGATCTTCTTAGGAGTCCTGTTACCATGTTTTCTATGATTAACCAAATTTTTATAAGTTAGGTAGTACCTTGAACTTAACATGCTCTCTCTTTAGATAGAGTGACGTTTGTAACCGTTGTACCAGCTAGTTAGAGGTTACGATGTGATCTTCGTACTACATTTATATTCCTTGCTCGAATGTTTAAGATAACCCAAAAGACAGAAACCTTAATTCTCCAATTCTGTTCTATCATAGAATCAAATCCTAGTTTCAACTTCGAGAACAAAATTTATGTAATGTATATGCCAGCCTCTCTGGAAGTTAGCAATGATTGGGATAGACTGGCTCCAATTGAACTAGTAAAACAGTAGTTCATAACGTCCACTCCTATCCGTATCATTTGATACCTTTACCCGCGACTTTGATAATTAAAGCACAGCACAAACATTTTTCTAACGAATTTTGCCTTCGTGAACTAGATCGGTCAAGCTACACACATGACATGCATGTCCCACATAGACATACCTTCTTGTGCTCCATTTCAATTATGCCATAGGTATGATGTATTTCTCCATAAAACAAACCATAGAGGCCTATTTCTTTCCATTTGGATTTAACCATGCAAATATCGACCCATTCCCTAACTACATTGTATACATATGATCCATGCAAGGAACATGACACCTATGACATATGCATTCTACTTAGACAAGCACATGCTTCCTACAACACCAAGCTTCGACCCCGCACAACCTAGTCTTTATTACTTAAAGATTCCGTAATGCCTGCCTAATCACGTATGACTATCTAATGAGATAGCAAGGTTTCTGTGCTTGTTCTAGACTCTCACCTCTTCGCCCGTAAATTTTTTTTTCTTAAAAGTTCTTTAAACCTCATCTTTAGTTACCCGCGTTAGGTGAAGGGTGAATCCTTGAACCGACATGTTTAGTTGCCTTCGAACAAGAAATGCTGTCACGACCCGCACCCTAGAGTAAGGGCACGAGACATGGGTACGTCCAGCCTACGCCGTAGTGTCGGCGGTAGAACGCTGTCCTAGGTCAAACATCTAACAATATAAAGGTACATGTACAGTATATACACTCCGAATTGAGGTGACATAACAAATACAGTCTCAATCACATCTAAGGTAGAGCATGATAAAAGATAGATAAGTACAGAATGAATCCACAGAAAAAATAATCCAGATAAAGTCTAAGTGTCTAAGATAAATACATAACCAGAAACATCAGATAAAACAAACTCCCAGTATATACAATAATGTATCAATGAGAAGACAAGGTAAGAGTCTAAGCTAGCAGTCTAAACCACTGGTGGTAGATCCTCTACTGCAAGTGTTCCAAGTCACAAGTATTGTCTAAAGCTGCACCATAATGGGTAGACACCAGAGCCTCATCATTCACTATAAAATTTTCAACAGGTCCAGTCAGGACAGGAGCGAGTACAGTACATCTCAACAAATCATAACAGGTTAGGAAATATAAACATGCTAGAGAGTAAGATACATAAAACTTGAAGAACAACATGATGTAAAAAGAGAGAGACTGTAAGTAAATAGCTATAATATATAGAGAACTATCAGTGACTAGCGATTCAGAGCACAAGATGGTTATGTAAATGGCACGATGTTGCACACGAATAATCTAAAGAGGTTGCACACAAGTAATCTACTGGATTGAATACATAACCACTTCTACTCCTCCGCCCCAATCAATACACAAGGATCTAGCCAAGTTATGTTATTGCACACGAAGTATAGTCGTACACGAAGATCATGTGAGCACATGAGTATATACGATTTCATACAATTTGCATAAGAATGTCACGAATACAAGGAGTACACGATGCTCATGATAAAGTACACGAACATGAGACACCCGATGTATCCGCTAAGGGGATAACATCGCACGACAAGATCCATATAGTACTAATCCGTGTTACAACGTGTCAGCTTCAAGTAAAGTAATATAAAACAGGAAATATAATCCTAAACAAGATATGAAATGATCAGAGAATGTACTCGCCTGGTATCCTGAATAACTAAAGAGAATCTACTGTCTGAGGAGTGGTGTCTATCTCCTATAGAACGGTACAAGTCACTATAAGTCTAAAATAATATATCAGACTGCTACAATGCATCTACATGAAGTTTGGGGTCAGACTGGACTAAAGTCAACTCTTGGTCAACTCTAGTCAACTAGACTAGTCAAACTAGGTCAACTAGGTCGAGCCTAAGCCAAACAAGTCTCGCTAAGCCTAACCAGCCTATTCTAGCAAGCACACACACTTTCTAGGCTATACAAGTCAACTACACACTTAACTGGCATTCAAGCCATACCCATAGGCAATGAGCCCTAGGCTATAGGCCCATAGGCTATATTACCTATAGTCCAAACCACATATTCACATATATTAATATATCTAAATTAATATAATAACCACATTATAAATATATAGGCTACATAATATATGCATCATATATATATATATATATATATATATATATATATATATATATATATATATATATACCTAGAGTGATAGGTAGAGGGAAATCATGTGAGGGTGTTTGTGTACATGTGTGTGTGGTATAGTGTCATGAGAGTGTTCCTGTGTGTGTGTGTCATGAGTGTCAATAGAGTGTGTATGTGTGAGTCTATCATAGAATTTTTGAGCAGTGATGATACTTGTGTGTGTGTAGAGCATGAGTGCATGTGTGTGTGAGAGTTAACAGTTAGTAGTGTGTGTGTAAACAAGGAATAGGAAACAGTGCTTGTATGAACCTGTGAGGGTGAGTGTCAATGTGAATTCAGGAAATCAGTGAGGGTGTGTGTTTGTGTATATTTTCCATAAAGAAATTCTCTTTATTTGTTGTGTTTCTGGAAAAATTACAACTGTAGGAATCCGATCTAGAAGACGATCGCTTTATCCCTTGGACTATGTGAAGAAGAAAAGCTCTCAAAATTTTGACAGTAGATATCAATGTATCTGTACAATGAATGAGAAAAAGAACTCTATTTATAGAGTCAAAAAAAATAATAACTGAAAAGATAACTGTCTTCACAGCCTGTGCTTAGTTGAAAATCACGCAGGATTTAACATATGCAAGGCTGTGAGCAATTACTGGACGTGGCCTGTAACTGTTGGACACATGACGATCATGCATGAGTCGTGTGCAAGTTACAGGACACGCAGGCGAGAGATCAGTGGCATGGCTGCCACGTACTCCAATTTGATGAAATCTACGCAGACTTGTTGATGACGAAATCCACGCGAACTCGGTGTAGAAAGCTTCAAAATCTACGCAAACTTGGGGCAGGAAGCTTCAGGATCCACGTAGACTTCGAGGCAAAGAACTCAACAATCTACGCAAACTTGAGGAAGAAAACTTCAGAATCCACGCAAACTTGAGATGAAGATCACAAATACACGCAGACTTGAGATAGAACTGCCAGCTGTCTTGATTCGACGTGTCTCGACTGACACAAAATCTCGGACAGTGATTGCTTTGTCAGTCGCATTAAATGACAAGAAACCCTTTTGGTACGCCAACTTGACGAAGGCTGAGTCTTGCTGAAGAAGATTTCGAAAATCACGCAATAGACGGCGATGATCTCTCGAAGTCTGTGCATACGTGGCATACGAAGAGACGTTTCTCGACTGTTGTGTTGTCAGTCATTATGATTCTGACGTATGGCTGAGCTGTTTCTGCGTGACTTCTAAAAGGAGATGGCCAGGCAGAACTTTAGCGTATCTTTTGTGCTGCTTCTTGGATCACTCTGCGTGACTTGTTCTGATCAACTCAGCGTGACTGTCATTTTTGAGGCCTAGAAAATCCCCTTCAAAGTTTTCGAAAAATGATAAAATATTTTTGAAATACTTTGAAATAGAGATGATGAAATGAGTTTAAAGTCACGCTGAGATGACTTCAAAATTTTTTGGAAGTCGAAAAGACTTCGAAGTTCTTTGAAAACATCCAAATGAACTTATTAAATGTCATAATGACTCTTCGTTCTCCGAGACTGATTGCATCCAATTTATGGTGGAATATGAACTGTCGATGAGATCTGTTATATAAACAGGAAGAGATTCTCAGTTTTGACATTCATCTCTCGAAAATATGACCCCAAAGGAAACAGCCGAGGAAGAAGCACGCAAGTTGGGCTTTTGTTCCCATGGTGACCCCACTTTTGGGGGTGAAGAGCCAGAGCCCCTTGTCTTCGAGCTCAAAGACGATCCTTTGCAACTAGCCAAGAATTTTTTGAGCTATTTTGGCTTGGATGGCTCGTCCTCTTCTGATGGGCGCAGCTTCATAGAGCAGCGTGAAATGTTTAAAGCTCTGTTGCACTGTCTGGGAGTTAGGAGCGTAGAAGAACTAGGCACCAAGCTCAGTCGCTCTGGAAAATAGAGCGTGACTTTTATGCTTTTGTTGTACTCTTTTTTGTCTTGTCTTTTGTAAGGCCATCAGTGCCTGTCTTGAAGAATGTAGTACAACTTTTGCATAGAACAGCGTGCATTAATGAAGAATGTTAATTTGCACTCTTTGACTGTTTCCAATGTTGCGCTATCTTCCAAAGCACACGTGTCATTCATTCCATGGTTTACGAGCGCTATTTACGCGGATCTTTTCCAAGAATAGACTTGTTCTTTGTCCTTTAAATAGGCAGCTGAGTTTCAAAGATACTCATCTCTCATTCTTCTTCTTCTTCTCTGAGAACGAGATTTTTGAGAGATTTCATTCTCAAAACAGGAAAGCAATGCCTTCTAATGTTCGATTTCTGCATACTGTATCAAACATGAATTTGCCAATCCTTAGCACCAAACTTGAAGGTAAGTCCAGTATAGTACGCGTACTATTTTTGCTGTTGAAGATAGGCTTTCTGTTTTTTGTTTCTGATTTGAACAATACACGCCTGTCTCTGTTTGATAAATGCATACTGAATGATTTCTGTTGATCTTTCTGCAGAAACTTGGCTGAAAATTTTCTTCAGAACTGGCATTGGGGATGTGGATGCTGTAGAGAATATCCTGCTGACATCTACATCAGGGAGCTCATACGCTTTTGACGCATAAATCAGACAACTCAGAACTCTTCGTGGGATAGAAGGGTCTTCCTCAGATGGTAGGAAGAGCCTTTATACACGAGAGTTGGATGGTGGAGTCAACTCTACTACCGAGAAATCGGGTAGTAGAGTTCCTTTTACGGGAGAACTAGGAATTGTATCCCAAGGTTGGATACATTCCTGTCTCCTCTGAAAGGTCGCTCCTAATCCACCAGTTGTATTGGCAGCAACACATTTTCGTATTGCCCTACTCTGTGGTTCTCCTCTCGTCTGAGAGAGAAGACCAGAGTTTGATTCCTACTGGACACCCAGGAATTGCCACAAACAACGAGATTGCCAGAGAAGATCCAAGAAGAAATAGATCTCAGTTGTACATAAGATGAAAATCCAAGATTTGTAATAGATTTCCATTATGATTTATAGGAAAGTCTAAGAAAATGTAATAGACTTTTTGTGGTGAAATGGGAATGAAATGACAATTCTTCTATGCTCAATAATTTGTATTTGTGGATGAATTGTGGACATGATAGATAATAAAATCATCTTTTCTGTTTTAGAGTATATGATATTATCAGAGGTATTATGGACGTGATAATATATAGGAACTCAAAAGAAAATAGATTGATTTCTATGCAGAGGTCAAAACATGACAAATGAGTAAGCAGATTCAGAATTTGATTCAGAGGTTATGAAAACATGATCAATAACGAATCCCCACTTAAATAAATTGATAGAAGATTATGAACGGATGAACCGTTAGGAAATGATGAACAGATGAACTGTCGAGTGGATGTAATAAATGAACGGATGAACCGTCAAGTATTAATGAACATGTGAAACGTCGGATGAATGTGAGAAATGAATGGATGAATGAATATGTGAAACGTCGGATGAATGAAGAACTTCTGCCTATAAATATAGCAGAAATCTGGCGAGAACGAATACTTCTACTCCTCAACATAAAAATGTCATCTGGAGAAGCATCCAAGAAGACTGAGATGGCCTCAAAGGTTCAGAAAGGCACTGAAGAACGCCCTGCTAGTCCAGCCAAAATGAAGAAGACGGAAGCAGGCGAAGGTTCGTCCACACCCAAGTCACCAAGGGACATTCTGGATTTTCTGCTCGAACCAGGAAGGACTGAAGAAGAGGAAGCCATGAGGATGGCCGTTTGCAAATTCCTCGTGGGTTCTAGCAAGGAGGTTCTCGGCTTTTTTGCTGATCACGTCTTCGAGAAAGACAATAGTGGCCCACGTCCAAAAGTAGAGAAGGATGATAGTGATCTTCCTTAATATCATGTATCATCGTTCATGAAAATAAAATAAAAATTTTATTTTTAAACATGAATTTGTCTGATGATTACAAGTATTTACATTTATACATAGTACTTTTTAAGGAATCTGCCATTAATAGGCATCAAAACTTTTCGACCATCCAATTCTGAGAGTTGATAAGCTCCATTTGAGAAAACTTTGCTCACAATATAGGGACCTTTCCACTTTGCGTCAAATTTACCCTTACTCATATGAGTCATAGTCATAGGACGTCTGACTGTTAGAACAAGTTCTCCTTTTTGATATGATCGAACTCTGACTTTTTTATTAAAAGCTCTTGAAATTCTAGCTTGATAGAATTCAATATTCTGTTGAACAGATAATCACTTTTCATTCAGAGCTTCTAATTCCTGAAGTCGAAGACGATCATTATTTTCTGAGGTAAGTTCATTAGCGATTGCTATCCTTAAAGAAGGAATTTGAATCTCTAATGGAAGAACAGCTTCGCAACCATATACCAGAGAGAAAGGTGTACATTTGGTAGCATTACGAACTGTAGTGCGATAAGCCCACAAACATTCCCCGAGCTTGTCACTCCAATTACGTTTGTTAGTGGAGACAAACTTCTTTAGGAGTTTGATGATAGTCTTGTTGAAAGCTTCTGCCAATCCGTTAGCTGCTGGATTATATGCGGTAGAAGCCACATTATTGATCCGATGATCATCACAGAATCGAATAAATTTCTGGCTGACGAACTGTGGTCCGTTATCATGAACAATGCGTCGAGGAACACCAAATCTGTAGATGACGTGGTGCTTAATAAAGCTGATGACATTAGACGTCTTAACTTCAGATAAAGGAATGGCTTCGGCCCATTTGGAGAAGTAATCAGTTATTGCGAGAATGAACCGATGACCTTTAGATGACGGTGGATTGATCGGGCCGACAATGTCCATGCCCCAAGCTTCGAAGGGCCATGATGCTGCCGTCGGATGTAGAAATTCCGAAGGTTGATGAATAAAATTTGCATGAATTTGACAAGCTTTACACTTCTTTTCATATTCGATGGCATCAGATACCATGGTGGGCCAATAATAACCCATACATCGAATACGGTCTTGAAGTTTTGGTCCTGGCTGATGTGCTCCACAAATTCCATCATGTGCTTCGCGAATGATTTGTTGAGCTTCGTCGCCGGCAACACATCGAAGGAGTAAACCATCATAAGCTCGACGATATAAGGTCTTTGTTGTATGATTGTAATAGAATCTGAGTGATCGTCGTCTGATAGTTGCTGCCTCACTCGGATCATCCGGAAGAATATCATATAATACGAAATCTAAGAAAGGAAGTCTCCAATCTTTATCCGTATTCTGATTCTCAGTCGAGTTACTGAAGATGAATTCCATGCTGGAATCAGATGAAGATGACATCAATTTACGACTGAATCTAAATCCTCTTGTAGTGTTGACGTCATGAGATGTTGATTCTTCAATGTCAACTGGAAATCCTAGAGTCAGGTTATTTTCAAGATGAAATAATTCTCGATTACGAACAACAATCATTTGTTGTCGTCTGATTGGAATAGCCAGCACCGCTGCAAGATTAGCAAGGACATCAGCTTCTGTGTTACATGCTCGCCTAACATGTTCAATAAAGAATTCTTCAAACGAAGAAGCCATAGATATAGCTATTTTATGATAAGGAACCAAATCTTGATGGCGAACTTCATAAGTACCCCTGATCTGATTGACAATGAGTTTAGAGTCTCCGTACGCCTCCAAATGTTGAATATTCAGATGTTTAGCAAGTTGAAGACCAATAAGTAATACGTTGTACTCAGCTACATTGTTTGAACATGGCTGATCGAGAGAATAAGCTCTTTGGATGGCAAGACCTTCTGGCGATACAAGAACAATTCCAACTCCAGCGACAATATCGCCATTAGGACCAATTCTTGATGCTCCATCAAAGAATAGACGCCAAGTAGGATCTTCTTCAGCAATTTGATTTGAATCTAGGACTTCATCTGGGATTTCATCATAGAGTTTTGAATTTTCTGGAATTGAGTGAGCAGCCAGAAAATCAGCTAAAGCTTGTCCTTTGACTGATTTCTGAGGAATATAGTGCATGTCATACTGAGTAAGTAGGATTCCCTAGTTAGCCAATCGAGAATTCAAAACACTGGATTTTTTTATCATGATCCGTATAGGATTGATCCTGGAGATGACATGAATAGTCTGGCCAATGATATAATGACGTGTCTTTTGGACAGCAAACATCAAGGCTAGACATTCTTTTTCAACCGGTGAATATCGAGGTTCAGCTCCGGTCATAGTGCGACTGAGATAATAAATGGCTTGTTCATGGCTATTTTGATTCTTTTGAGCGAGTAATGCACCCAATGAATGACTCATTGCTCGAGTATAGAGGAGGAACGGTATTCCTGAGACGGGAGGCACCAATACTGGAGGGCTCATCAGATATTGTTTTATATCATCGAATGCTTTCTGATATTCATCATTCCAGACAAAAGAGACACCTTTCTTCATAAGTTTGTTGAATGGTCTGCAGCGTCCTGATAAATTAGAGATAAATCTCCTGATATAAGCGATTCTTCCTTGAAATTCTCGTAGCTCTTTTAAGGTGCGTGGAGGACGCATCTCTTGGATGGCTTTGATCTTCTCGGGATCCACGTGTATACCTTTATAGGTAATGACGAAGCCGAGAAATTTACCACTAGAGATGCCTAAGAAGGACTTAGTAGGGTTCATCTTTAATTGATGCTTACGCATTAGATCAAATATAGCCTTCAAATCTTGGATATGATCCTCCTTTTGTCGACTTTTGATAGCAATATCATCAACATAGCATTCGACTATTTTCCGCAAAAGTTCACGGAATATAGTGCTCATAGCTCGTTGATAAGTTGCTCCTGCATTCTTGAGACCGAATGGCATAACTGTATAACAGTATGTATCAATCGGCGTTCTGAAAGAAGTGTGCTTCTCGTCTTTTGGAAACATTTTGATCTGATTGTACCCAGAATACCCGTCCATGAATGACATTCGTTCAAATCCACAGGTATTATCAACCATGACATCAGTGATTGGTAGAAGGAATTCGTCTTTAGGACATGCCGCATTGAGATCGCGGAAGTCTATGCATACTCTGATCTTGCCAGTCTTTTTAAAAACAGGAACAATATTAGCCACCCAATCGGGATGTTGTTCCTCTCTAATAAACCCAGAGGTAGTGAGTTTATTGACTTCAGCTTCAATTGCATCCATGATGTCTGGACGAAATCGTTGCTGTTGTTGTTTGACCGGTTTAGCATTCGGCAAGATATTTAGCTTGTGAGTTACAATTTGAGGATCAAGCCCTGGCATATCTTCATAACTCCAAGCAAAGACATCGATGTAATCACGAATGAGTTTGATCATGTCTTTCTTATCAGTTTCTGAAAGACTTTCACTGATGAATATTGGTTTGGGAGATCCCTCTTCACCAACATCTATTTGAACAAGTTTATCTTCAGTCGGAGGTTCTTTTTGCTCGAAACGGAACTCCTATTGATTATCTAATCTTTGGGCCCACTGTTCTGATTCAGGTGAGATTTCAAACTCTTCTTCGTCTTCATCACTTTCTTCAGAATGGTCAATGGAAACCATATTGGAAGACAGAAGGTTGTAATAGAAGTCACCGATACTCGTATCGGAATCCCAAGAAGTGGTACTAGAAGAATCAGATCTCTTATCTTCGTCAGACTCGGGATCTTCATGGATAATATTGATGAAAGGAGTAGGAGCAGTATAACCCAATCCGTATTTCGTCCTTCCATATTTCAAAGGAGGAATCCGGACAGGTATTTTTCTTCCTTTTCCATCATTGAGGCCAGTCCTGAAGTCATAGCCCATATTTTTGATGATGTCTCTAGATTGCTGACTATAACGACGTAGTTGTAATCTTCCAGTATCATCATTTTTGTCATCATCTTCAAGATCAGAAGGATTTTGAGGCCCTTTGTAGAAGAATATTGGAATGTCTCCTGGCTTTCTGCTGGGAACTAGAAAGTATGAAGATTGTACAGGTTCTAGAGATACATCTGTATGAACAGTCTATACAACTCCTATGGTTATTGTGTTCAAGTCATCTAACAGATGTAAATAACTATGAACATAATTACACACATCAACGTACTGCAAAGGTGGAGACTTTTTATTAAATGTAAAAGCAGCAATATTTACATTGGGAGAAGGCTGAGCCTTAGAGATTTTAGCCAAGTCAATGACTAAAGGGGGAGAAGAAGAACGAGAAGAAGCGTTATTTCGATTAAGATCGATAACAAATGGCTCAGAAGATGTGAGCTCCCTTGAACTTTGAGATGGAAGAATAATCCGCCCTCCAACTGGAATTAGCCGAGTATCTTGTGAAGATACAGGAACTGTAGTACGTCCACTGACAGGAATGATCAGTGTATTTTGAGTAGATGACTGAGGTAACGGAGAGATCCGTCCACTCACTGGAATGATGAAAGAATCTTCTCCAGAGGGTTTAGGAGATTGTTGCTGAGTAGTTCGACCTTTAACAGAGATTATTAAAGTCTCACTTTGTGCATCTTCTTTCTCCATAGCTTGTATGATCCTTGTATACTCTTCTTTGTACATTCGGGAATCATTGAAATAAGCTTCAACCCCATGGAAGGGATTTATATCAGCAACTTCTTTTTGTACTCTTCTATTGCTATCAATGTATTTAAAACATTGATGAAGAGTAGAGGGCACCACATTATTTTCATGAAGAAAGAGCCTTCCCAGAAGAAGATTATAGGATCCCGCGATCTCGATCACATAGAAAGTGACTTTAGATCTGAAATCGCCTATCTGAAGCTTCAGATGAATCTTTCCCAAAGGCTCACTTCGGCTTTGATTGAATCCCAAGATAGTAGTAACCGTCTTGGAGAGCTTGTGAAGAGGGATTTTTAGTTCATCCAACAAACTCTTTGGCATTATGCTTATAGCAGACCCTGGGTCAATGAGGATACGATCTATCTTCATCGTATCAATATAACCAGTGTAGTAGAGAGGTCGGTCATGTCGATTATCCTCCAGTAGCATGTCGTCTTGTGTAAAGGTGATATTTGGGATAATCTCCAGTACACTGTTGCAATGTAAGCAAGTGGCAGGTTCCGTATCTGGCTTCTTCAATTGTGCAAGACAAGAGTCAGCTTGTAGAAGTGCTTCACTTAACGTCTCCCGAGTTTCTTTAGAAAGACGTAGAAGTTCAAAAAGGGACATTCTAGCTGGAGTATTAGCAAGTTGAGCCAAAATGTCGAAGTTGTAAGGCTTCTGAAGTCCAAGAGGAGAAGACTTCTTGATTGGCTTATCAAACCGAGCCTGTTGTTTGCCTTTCTCCAGAGCCGTAGGCTTGGGAGGAACAGGTTCAGTGGATGATTCTTCTTCAGGAGGAACATTAGGAGCATCTTTAGCATCTGAAGGGATATCAGTAGGATCTTCAGGATTTTTAGAATAATCCTTTAGGTAAGGTTTCCCCGTTCGAGTAGCACTAACAAGTGCTTCTTCTTTGTCTTTTGGCTCTGTGTCAGAGGTAGACCCAAGAGAAGTCATATGACATGACTTGATCTTTCCAGCCTTCTTGGATTTTTGAGAAGAAATCTTTTGAGGAGAAGGCGATTCGAAATCTGCCACTAGATCAGGATAGATCCACATAATTTCCCCTGTTTCCAAAGTGATTGGCACTAATCCTTCAGACTGTGGAGGAGGAAGATTCACTATGTCAAGAGTTGCCTTGGGAATAGAAACAATCCTACTTTCAAGGAGTTGAGGAGGGAAATCTCTGAATTGCATAGAGACGACATTAGAAGTGACAGTCTTCTCTTTTGGAGTAAGAGAGATAGCTCCAGATTTAATCATTTCTTGGATCTTTCCTTTCAGTACATAACATGTACGAATTGTATGACCCAGCATTCTGTGATATGGGCAGTATTTGGGATGATCTGTCTTACCAGCTTCATCAGGTTTCTTGATCTCTGGTAATTGTATCTTATTACCTTTCAACAGACATTCAAAGATACCAAGGACATCGTCGTCGTCAAAAGAATATTCTTCTTTGGGGCGAGGTGTTCTTGATTGTTGAGTTGTAGAGGCAGGAGTTTGAACATTTGATGCATCTTTGCTCTGAAGATTAACTTCAAGAGTTTCTTTTCCTTTGCGAGCATTATTTTTATTGTTAGCACCTTGTCCTGTTTCTTTAGGAGTCATCTGCACTCCTAAACCTTTGAAGGTTTCAGCACTGATTTCTGCAGCTTTGGCACTGACTATGAAGGAAGGCCAATCTTGAAATTGAGTAGACCCTGTCCACATACTGATGATTGGCAACAAGTTTGATTTGCACGTGTCAATAGTGACAGCATCAGGAGTTCCAAGAGGCATCTTCAGAGCTTCTCTTCGAAACCGTTCAATATATTCCTCTGTAGATTCATTATTTTTCTGCTTGATTCTAATAAGAGCAGACATAGTCATGTCATTAAGCCCTTCATGGAACCTTTCAAGAAACATCTGTTTGAAACCAGCAAATGAGGTAATACTCCTGTCTGGGAGACTCCTATACCATTCATAAGCCGTTCCCTTGAGACATCCAATAAATACCCGAGTAAGGAGGGCATCACTTGGTTGCAGTTGATCAGTCATCACTTCAAAGTGATTAATAAACTGACTTGGAGAAGTGGTTCCATCATAGAATAAGATAGTAGGAGGCTTGTATTTAGGAGGATATGATACTTGCTTCCATTCTATCGGATAAGGCTGTTTGATGCCTAACCTTTGTAAACCATCCTTCTGTTTGAATGCCTCGAATTGAGTTTTGAGATTCTTTAATTCTTCAGAGACAACTCTCGAAGATTGTGGAGTTGTGGCTTGTAGAGAATAGTTGGGAGGAGGAACAGCATTGTAAGCACTACCCCCAGCTCCAGAGAGACTAGGATTTGGTTGAGCTGGTCCAGGAGTATTGGATTGTACTGCTGGAGGAACTTGTACTGGACTTATATCAGTATCAACTGGTATGGCATCTGATACAGTCTGTCAATTTTGCAACTGAGCTGTCATGAGTTCATACATCGACTTCATTGTGTCAGTCATAGACTTCATTTGCTGTTCCAAAGAAGCAATTCTTTGATCTTGAGGAGTCAAGGAAGAAGAAGGTTCATCAGTATTCCCATCAACCATGTAAGTCGTGACTGTATGAGGGATTATTGATGAACTAGTAGATGTTGTATGCTCTGAATCATTGCTTCGTACATCAAAGTCAACTATAGGAGAATTACCCCCAGTAGGAAGAGGTGGGAAGTTAGATTCTCCAAGAAATTCAGAATCAATTTCAGGGATCAAATTTCTTTGACTAGAAGCCAGGACTCTTGCTCTGGTGTTTCTATATACTCCATCTGGACTATCAACTCTACCTCCGGTGTCCCGAGAAGTCATGTTGACAGAGGCAAACAAAGGCTCATCTTCATCAGGCATAGGTTCATACTGAATCCTATTGAAGACAGACTGTCGTTTATTTTGACATCTGCATTGCATTGTGACTCTTGGCTGGAAGTCACACTTATGATCACCATGGTCTTGAACTGTTGATTGACCTCTGCACTGAATTATGACTCTTGGATAGAAGTCACATTCAGCATGTTCCTTTGATATAGAATTACTCCTTCTCTTCTGTTGAAGATATTCCCGTAAATCTGTTTGTGAAGATTGAGGAGTATACTTCCTGTTCTTGGGTCTTGATAGCTCTTGATTATACAAAGAGTGATTAATGTGAGCCACATAATTTCTTGCATACTCTGCATCTGGATCTTTTATCTTCATATCCAATTGGTATGGTTTCTTAACACCAGAAGTGCTGAGTTTTGTTCTTAAATCAGTGGAAGGTAGCACATTAATTTTGGAAACATGGAGTTTTCCTTCCATTGATCTGGATATTTACAGAGAAGAAAGAGTTGAACCACTCCTTTGATTAGGAGTTGGTAACAGACCCTCTTTAATGGACAGATTCTGTGCCCAATTTGAAGAAGTCAAAGAAGAAGACATTAAGGAATGTTTCTTCTTAGACTCATTCAAGTTTTGAGACATAGAATGTCCAAAAGGAAGAGTAGTCAAAAGACCATCTCCTTTCCTTTGACTAACAAAAGTATCAGTCAAAGCTGTTCCTGAAGTAAAAACTACAGGAGCAGAAGAAACAACTAAAGAGTTATTCCTTTTCGAAGGGACTTTGTGTGGAAGACCACCCCCAGTTCTAGTAGAACTCGGTGAAGAAGAAGAGATAACTAAGGAGCTATTCTTCTCTGATGAAATATACGCTGAAACAGACTTGGTTAAAGAACCAGAGCTGTTAGCATGACTTTTGATTTTAGAATTACACGCTGGAACAGATTTGGCTAAGGAACCAGTACTGTCAGCGTGACTGTTGAATGTGGGATTGCACACTGGAATAGATTTGGCTAAGGAGCCAGTACTATCAGCGTGACTTTTAGAGTTGAATTTGCACGCTGGAACAGATTTGGCTAAGGAGCCAGTACTGTCAGCGTGACTTTTAGAGTTGAATTTGCACGCTGGAACAGATTCGGCTAAGGAGCCAGTACTGTCAGCATGACTTTCAACTTTGGAGATACACACTGGAACAGATTTGGCTAAGGAGCCAGTACTGTTAGCGTGATCTTTGATTGCTGTCATCTTCGAGTGTACAAGAGTGTGCGTGCTTGCAGTAGAGCTCTTGCCAGTGTTAGGAGTAGACACTGTGGCAGAGACTTCACCATTGACTGCCAACTGATTCTTAAGGACATAGACAGAGTGTCCCTTCGACTTGGCAGTGATGATGGAGGCTGGAGTGGGCTTGCCACCCTTATCCCGCTGCATTTCTTCATAGGCGAGTTGATCGAATTTGATCGTCATCACCTTCTTCGTCGAGCCGATTGACGAAGTGTCACATTGAGTTGTTGCCATCTCAGAAGAGGAGATGGTTATCCCCAGCAGAGTCGCCAATTTGTTTTCCATAAAGAAATTCTCTTTATTTGTTATGTTTCTAGGAAAATTACAACTGTAGGAATCCGATCTAGAAGACGATCGCTTTATCCCTTGGACTATGCGAAGAAGAAAAGCTCTCAAAATTTTGACAGTAGATATCAATGTATCTGTACAATGAATGAGAAAAAGAACTCTATTTATAGAGTCAAAAAAAATAACTGAAAAGATAACTGTCTTCACAGCCTGTGCTTAGTTGAAAATCATGCAGGATTTAACATACGTAAGGCTGTGAGCAGTTACTGGACGTGGCCTGTAACTGTTGGACACGTGACGATCATGCATGAGTCGTGTGCAAGTTACAGGACACGCAGGCGAGAGATCAGTGGCATGGCTGCCACGTACTCCAATTTGATGAAATCCACGCAGACTTGTTGAAGACGAAATCTACGCGAACTCGGTGTAGAAAACTTTAAAATCCACGCAAACTTGGGGCAGGAAGCTTCAGGATCCATGCAGACTTCGAGGCAAAGAACTCAACAATCCACGCAAACTTGAGGAAGAAAACTTCAGAATCCACGCAAACTTGAGATGAAGATCACAAATACACGCAGACTTGAGATAGAACTGCCAGCTGTCTTGATTCGGCGTGTCTCGACTGACACAAAATCTCGGACAGTGATTGCTTTGTCAGTCGCATTAAATGACAAGAAACCCTTTTGGTACGCCAACTTGACGAAGGCTGAGTCTTGCTGAAGAAGATTTCAAAAATCACGCAATAGACGGCGATGATCTCTCGAAGTCTGTGCATACGTGGCATACGAAGAGACGTTTCTCGACTGTTGTGTTGTCAGTCATTATGATTCTGACGTATGGCTGAGCTGTTTCAGTTTAGTACAATTAATACAATTAATCATGATCTAAAGTATGTACAATAGTAAAGAACATGGCAATGCAGTTTCAAAACTGTTAATTCTAAAGTCTCAACATCCATTAGAAACCATTCATGTCATCCCATCCTTCAACAACAATTAAACTAAACAAATAATTAACTAACAGTTCCTATTAAACCAGTTTTGACATAGGAAAAATTAACATTGGAAATCAACATAGGAAAATTACAGTTCCTATACACCCATCCCATTAAATAATAGTGAACCAAATGGCAGGAAATCAATCACAGTTTTATGCAAATGACAGTTTATACTCCTATCAAACCAAATTGAATCCCCATTAATCAATTGAATCAACAATGAACTAAATACAATGGGAAATAAACAAATGTTCAGGAATTGAATCAAACTAGTAAGAAGTTTTTAGTTTTAAAACTGGAATTAAATGACAGTTTAATGAATGAAATCAAATTGACAGTTATAACATCAAAACCCAAATTCGAATTCTAAAACCCATACCAAATCAGTGACAAATCCCTAACAGTACTAAAACACATGTTCATGAATCAACTATAGCAATAAAACTTCAAAACTCAGTTTTTTTAATAGGGATTGAAATCAAAATAGAACTGAAATATGAGTATCAGTCACATTGACAGCCCAATGCCATGCTCGAATCCTATTTCAGCAATTCGAATCCAAAACCTTAATGAAATCCTAACCATCAGTAGCTAATAAACATGTATAAGGATTTAAATATGGAAATTAATCATAAAAATCAGTTTAAATAGGAATTTGAAAGTTCAGGATATTCACACTGAATGAACGTATCAGTCCTCATGGAAACTTCAATATTAGAATAATCAAAACATATTAATATTATAGACTAAGGGTTGATAATCAACATACAATACGTGCACGTGATGTACACCCAGTATCGTGTCCAAAACCTGACACGAACGTGTCCAAAACCTGCACGAACACAGCACTATTCTGGACATGCACAGTGGCGAACCCGTGCATGTGTCCTAGCTCACACGACACAAGACCATTGGACACGAGACTTTGGGAGTGTCGTGTCAGACACTGCCCCTAGCTCCGTGTCCAATATCACGTGTCCACGAACCCTAGAATGGCCACACGGACATGCGGGTAGCAGGACAGCTAACCGCGTGCGCGCGGGGGCGTGTCTACGGGTCCAATGCGACTACGACACGATACGAAACGTGCTCAGTCCATTAGAAACCTATAAGCGACACTAAAACCTAATTTTCTATTCAAACACAAACTGAAAATATGATCGAAATGCCCACTGTGGCATTTCGTCGAACACCTAGGTATCCACACTGATACGTGTCCAATACGGATATGTAAAGGACACAAAACTTAGCCAAACCTATTCCTACAGTTAGAGGACACCTAGGGCTTTCTATCCATGCCTAGAAATCAAAATTTCATGGAGGGAATAAGAAGTTACCTATTGGTGTTCTTCTTCCAAGAAAGCTTCAAAATGGGAGATCCTTCTTGCTAGCCCCAAGCTCCAAATTATCCCAAATCTGAGAATAGCCTCCATGAACAGTAGGGGAATGTAAATTAGATCACCATGGAAGAAGTTTAAATGAAAAAGGAATTATATTGATCAAAATAGAAAAGGGTTTCTATAGGAACAAACCTTGTTCTTGCAAAATGAGAGAATGAACAAAAGAGGCAAGTGTTTTGAGAGGGATTTTATAGGGTATTGTTCCCTAGGTGGCTGGCCATAAATGCTAGGGTTAGGGTTTTGGGATTTGATCAATGGCTCTCAATCCATCTAGTTAAATCAATGGTCCACAAGCCTAGGTTTCACACTTGACTTAAAGGCAACCTAGTTAACTCTAACAAACATGACTTAACCAAGACTAATCAATACTAACTAACACTAACCATGGCTAGCTAAGTCTAGCTATGACTAATCTAGGTTAGGTCAAATCTAGTTTAGGGCTAAACACAATACAAGGCAATTAATTAAATTATATTTAAATCACACCATTCCAATGATCATATTAAATTCCAAATAAATATATATTAAATTCAAATAAATTAAATGACAAAAATACCCTCAACTAGAAATGTGGTAGTGACAGATGCCTACCATCTTGTTGGAACATGACCCCTATAGGTACGACGTGTAGTCCCCTATAGAAGTTATTGACTAAGAACTCGGTGGCAATAACTAGCCTTACTTGGAACCCGAGACTGTGGTCAAAGGTGTCCAATATTCTCGTGCCTCTCCTTAGAAACTTTCTTTCTCAGAAGTTTTGTAACGACAAATTCACGGGTGGCCAACTTCTATAAGTTGGGTAGGGCCTTGAACCAAGAATACCCCATTTTGTGGAATATAACTTCAATTTAGATTTTATTCCCTCCATGTTTTCGAAACCCGGATGCAGCTTGACATACGTACTCTCCCTTCGTACTAAAATCTTGTTATCCTTAGAAATTAAGATTATTTTTAATTTCGAGGACGAAATTTTTATAAGTTGGGTAGGATATAAAATCCCTAAATTTTAGAAATATTTAATTAGTTTACTTAATATAATTTTACTACATTTTATTAAAAATTTAGTTTTAAAGGAATGTTATTTTTAAGTTTATAATATTTCTTTAAATTTAAAATGTTGGTATTTAATTAATTTTTTTGCTAAGGTTGGCAGCAACAAAAAATTTCCAAATTATAAATATTCATATTGTGCAGCCCTTCGTGTTATGGTCTATATATATATATATATATATATATATATATATATATATATATATATATATATATATATATATATATATATATATATATATATGATTTGGAGTTATCTGCCATGATGAGCACACTTCCAGCACACCGTCGAGTGGGGCACTTCTTTAGAACACACGTATCTTACTGCGGTGTGTCTGCTATACTTATTTTTCTTTTGGCCTGGATGAGTCGGGTAGTCTGCAGGGCAGGTAACTAGATTGGATTTCTCAAAAGTGTATTTTGTTAGTAATTAGGATTGTGATAACCCTAGTTAACTAATGTATAAAGTCGTACTCATTGCTTGGCCATAATTGTTGTATGGAGTCTAGTCTAGTCTAGTTTTGTCTGGGCAGTGTCCGTATTTGTTTATTTTATTACATTATTGTTTATTCTTTACTTTTGTCGATAAATGATTATAAAATAAGTTCTGTTCAAAAGAAGGGTTACAACCCTGGTTCTTGTTTGGTTTATGGGTTGTAACTTGGGTTCCAAAATATTTTTTTAGTCATCTTGTCATTTGTCATCATATTTAGTACTTACACGCTATACGTGATTCCTATGTTGTACAATGATTAGAGACTAAGTTCTGTTCAGGAGACGGGTTACAGCCACGGAGCCTTATTTGGTTTACAGGTTGTAACTTGGGTTCCGGAATAGTTTCTAAGTCATCTTATCATTTGTCATTCTATATAGTTCTCACATGCTCTCATGCCCTAATTATCTAACATGTCCACATGTCACAGTTATCCTACATATTTACATAGGTCGGTTACCTTACATGCTCATATGTCCCAGTTGTCTTTCATGCTCACATGTCCAGTTATCTCACATGCTCACATGTTCAAATATCTCACATGCTCACATGTCCAGTTTGTCTTACGTATTCACATGCTTCCATTTACTTTACATGTCCATACTTTACATTATGTCACACGTTAATTACTTTATGCTCCATGTTGCTTTGCTTATTGTCTTTTCTATTCTCGAGATGAGTGTATTGGTAGTGTACGAGTCTCGATCCGTATTTACTTATTTATGTCTCTATCCATTGCTATGTTAATTATTGCTGGTTTTAGTTCATAGTTTAGCTTCCTTTGTGGTACTTGTTATTGGGGGTCTGACCCCACTGGTTTTGTTTAGCCAGATCTGATAGAGGAGCCCAGAGGATCTTTCGTACCATCTACTTGATGGTGACTACCCGGAATATCGGAGTACCTTAGTGGATTTTCCTATATCATTCTCCCACTAGTTATGTACAATATTCTTTTGTGGCGTTTAGCCTCCGAGCACGTGTTTAGCTCGTATTTTGGATCTTGACATTTAGCCTATAGGCCTAAACATGATTTGCGTATTCTAGACTATAGCTAGAGCTTATCATGTATGACTAACTCTTGCTAGTTAGTCACTTTGTATTACTAGCTTCATGATCATTCATGTATATATAGTTTGGGACGCTTTACTATTTTATGTCTGATAATCATAATTCTTGTACTTTACATATTTACCTATGATTGAGATACCTAGGATTGTTTGACCTAGGATTTGACTATTGGATTGTAGTAGTAACCCCCATGTCTCTACAGCTTATACGTTATTTCGGGATACTGGAGTTCTTTGGAATACGTAGCTGGCCTGGTCCGTCCCTACTTGCCAGTATTCTGGTTTTGGGACATGACATAGGTTTTAGTGGTGGCCCATGCAGGTCTGATTTATCAGATATGTTGGGGTTACTGATATTTAGATATCTCAGTCACAATTTTCCTTTATAGATATCCTTCGTATTATTCTATATCTATGATCCTTTGACCTGATATCTGCCTTGATCGTTGATCTTTTATGTTTCCTCGATTTAATCCTTGTGTCCTTTAACTTTTAGGGGCATTGTTCTTAATCCTTTCGATCATCTTGTTTGGGTTCTGCCAATGGCAGGTCAGCAATCTTTGTTAGGCTAGTTTTAGAGGATCAATCTCAGCATTCAGGAGCAGAGTCGGGAGTCGACCTGAGGGCAGTGATGTCCGTCCATCTCGATCAGCCAGCTGTGCCTGTGCAGTCAGTATTTCTAGTTCAGCTAGAGCCTCATCGAAAAGTACCATTGATAGATCATCATCCAGACGAGGCATTGCCAAAGTCGGGGCATCCTATATCACCAGCACGGTCAACAGTTCGAGCAGAGGTAGTATCATCTCATCCCGATGTACATGCATTCCTAGGGATCATGAAGGAAATAATGGAGTCACAATAACAAAGAGATCTCGTTCTCCAACAGAGTATCCAGATATTGATAGAGCATAGTAGGCAAGGAATACCGGAGGTATTGCAAGCCGAGGACCTACAGCCAGAAGGAGTACAGATTGGAGCTAGGCAGTACCAGTCATCTAGTCAGTTATCATATCGAGCCCGACCTGTAGAGGCAGTACGAAGGCACGAACATATAGCCAGGAGGACTACATCCAGAACTGAGGGTCTTAAGAGGTACTATGCACCCGTGTCAGGCTTTTCACCTCGACATCCCTCACTGGTACCAGCATACAAACATCCATATCAGCACCAGGAGTTGCCAACTGTATATCCTTCTGTGGAAGGAGAGGGCACACTCATCTTACTTGTCGAAGGGCCAACTTTCTATGTTTGTCATGCGGATCACCAGACTACATGATAGGGATTTGTCCCCTGAGGAGTTCAGTTGGATCTTCATCATTCCAGCCTACAGTTCCACAGTTCGGGGTACCAATACCAGTTCAGTAGAAGCGAGCTCAGAGGCCTTTATCGATGCAGTCCCATGTATTTCAGTAGGAGAGGCCTCAACAGAATATGCAGGCCCAAGCTCAAAGGCAGAAAGACCAACAGTATCAGGCAGAACAAGAAGCATGTACCTATTGTGGCAAGATAGGGCATCTCAGATCAGTTTGTTGGGTGGCCAATAGACGATGCTTCCGTTGTGGAGTGGAGGACCATTCAGTTAACACGTGCCCATATCCGATATCTCGAGGACGACCAAGTACACCAGATGTACCACCTCAGTCCTTTCAGTCACATCAGTCATCACCTCCAGCAGTGGATGAGCAGTTAAGGCCAATACTAGATATTCAGCCATTAGCACAGTATCCTTCGCCATCGCGAGCTCAAAGGTTCAGGTAGCAAAGAGCATAGTTGTATGTGTAGTCTCAGAGGCAGCTCTAGTATCTGCATGAGGGTAGTACGTAGGGAGTCTCAAGTACCATCTTTATGGTCTTCTTTCAGTTATGTCTTTTTGATTCATCCTTCAGTAGTAGGTGAGGTAGTGGCAGTATATCTTGGGTTCTTGTCGACGACCTTGTATTTTACCTATACCAGGGATGCAACGGTCAGCTTGACTTATTTGGTGAGTGAATACGAGTTTCTCGTCCCACTCTTCTGTCTTCATATCTTGAGATACATGATACCTATCACATGTCTTGACTACGAAGATACGTCCTAGGTAGAGTCATGTCTTAGACTAAGTCATTGGTACCAACTTACTTTGAGACTTGACCCCTATCTATTTTGGGAGTCAGCGTAGGCCAGCGAGAGCGAGTCCCTACTCAACTGACTCTGGAGACATATTTATTCATATGCCTCCATCCATTCTTGATTGTGGTTGTGTTATTGCTTACCTATTTATTTATATTACTGTTGTCTTCATTTATTGCTTACGTATTTATTTATATTACTGTTGCCTTCATTTACTTATATGCCATGCTTGTTATATTGAGATAGTTGTGTTTTCTTGAGCTTTTGTTTTGGTTATCATGCTTGACTAGCTTTAGAAAATTCAGAGGATAAAATTTTTCTAAGGATGGAAGAGTTGTGAGACTCGCCTCATAGTATCGGTATTTATATATGGATATGTATTTTTGTACTGTGTTTCGTATTTTTTTGGTTTTCGGAATGCTTTAAAAAATTTCCAACTTATAGATTTTCTCCTTGACTAGCATACCGCCAGTATACCAGTGTATACCGACAGCAAACATGTCACTCTTATTTCTTATTATACGTATTTTCTGTGTATGTATACGAATTTCTGACATTTGTCAGGTAACCCTTATTTTGATTTGTCTTTCTTAGCCTTGACTTGGTTTAATCTTGACTTGGTTTAGTTTGGTTTGGTTCAAATTGGCATGGCTTGGTTTGGGTTGGTTTTAGATGAATGGGTTGGTATATAAACCAATCTCTCTCTCTCTCTCTCTCTCTCTCTCTCTCTCTCTCTCTCTCTCTCCATTACTTCTCATCTATTTTCTCATTTTCTTCTTCATTTACTCCTCCACCAACGTCGGCAAGTATATCTTGCCAAATCTTGAACATTATTATTTTGCCATTTTGTTTTTTTCTATTTTCTTCCTTGTATGATTCTAAGTCTCATTAGAACTTGAAGTTTTCGATTTTGACGGTTATATTTTTGTAGATCTAGGTTTTGATCTTTTTTCGTTTTTCTTGGTTTTGATCTACTAAAACTTGGTATTTTCAAAAATAAGTTACTTCATATTGTAGAAAATATCGTTCTACCCAATTTTGACCTTTGGAAAGTTAGATTTTGACTCATTTTGAGAAAGTTATGGACTTTTGAAGTTCATGGGTTCAGCCAAACATTTTTATGCTGGTTGGGAAAGATGAGCAGTGTGTGTGTGCGCTCCTTAGCACCGTGCCATCTCGGTTGCACGCATTCTTTAGCACCGCGCTATCTCGGTTGTGCGCTACCTCCGTGCCATCTCGGTTGCACGCGCTCATTAGCGTCGCGCTATCTCGATTACGCGCGCTTCTTAGCGTCGCGCCATCTCGGTTGTGTTTGCAAAAACAAAAGTATGAAACTTTATTGATACAAACTTTGTAAATATTACAAGAATTCTGGAAAAGTACAACTGTAGGAATCTAATCTAGAAGACGATTGCTTTATCCCTTGGACGATGTGAACTTTGAAGACAGTAGCCTCTGAAGTTGAAGGCAAAAGCCTCGGAAGAATACAGCAGCACTTGGGCAAGAACTCCTGAACTCTCTGATATTTCTGAACTTTTATGTCTGATCTCTCTCTATCTGATCCCCTTGAATGAAGACTTAAAACTCTATTTATAGAGTTCTGGAAATAACTAATTTTTAGTTATTCTGAATGGCGCAAGTTGGATTGCACAGGAACTGGATTGGGCAACATCATATTGTGCAGGCAGTCGTCTGATCGTGGGCCAACTGTCTTGGACACATGGCATCTTTTGATTAAAATACGCATGATCGTGTGAAGACGGTTGCCAAGTAATGAGCAATTGATGGCATGAATGCCATGTGTACTTTTGTCAGTTGACATGATAGACTGCGCAACTTGAATTGCGCTGGCATCGGGTTGCGCTAGGCTGGCTTGCGCAGGAATGGATTGCGCCGGTATGGATTGCACCAGTATGGATTGTGCATCAGACAGGCTGGCCGATTGAGCTGCCAGCTGTCCTCGAGCGTCGTACTGCACGATTAAACAAACAGTCGCCTCGTTCTCCGTGCTGTCAGCTGTCAAAAGATTTGATTGTGTCAGGTAATGATAATTATTTGCCACGTCAGCCTGCGCGCTTGAGAGTGTGCGCAGTCTAGTGTGCGCAATCTGTATGATGCACAATCTGATGTCTGCGCAGTTCATTTGAAAGATTCATTTTTCGATCTTCATGACTTTGTTGATGTGTGCAACTTGATTTTTTAGGACCTACAAGACCCCCTTCAAAGTTTTCAAAAGTTGAACTTATTCAAAATTTCAAAATACTTTGAATTTTGAATTTCAATCAAGTTGCGCATGTACTTAGCTGTCTGCACAATCGAATGGATCAGTCCGACTTTTTCGGCGCAGTCTAAGGCAGCCGTTACTCTTTGAAAAACTATAAATAGTTCTCTTCAATATTCATTTCATTCTTTACTTTGCTTTTATGATTTAAGAGAGAAGTCTCGAGCCTATTCTTCCTTTCTTCTCTATCGAATCTCCATGGCTCCCAAGCGTTCTTCCGCCGCTGCCAAGGGCAAGGCCCCCGCTTAGCCTTCATCTAGGGTTGCACGACGTCCTTCTCGACATGAGACTGCGCATCCTGCTTTGCAAGGTAGATGACCCAATCGAAAAAACCCTTTTTAGGTTTTTTCGACTTCACTGATTTTCAGAATCCATCTCTTTTTAGAGATGTGATCATACTGCGCCACCCTTTTTAGGGTTTTGGTTTGCACGAACAGTTTATTCTTCATTTTTATGAAGAATAACTTCTTGCGCAATCGGTTAAACTGCGCTGGCAAAAGTCAGTACAATTTGCTAATTTGTGCGAGACTACCAGCGCAATCTGATGCTGGCACAGACTGTTTGTTGTGCAATCTAATGGTTGTACAATCTGATGGTTGTGCAATCTGATGGTTATGCAATCTGATGGTTGCGCAGTCTGATGGTAGCATCCTTGATTTTTTTCTTTTGCTGAATTTTTGTTTTCTCTGTTTGATGCAGTTAATACCAGAGAAGATCCGGGTATGAGAACTTTGTAGAAACTCTTTCAGAATCGGAATTCAAAGAGGACCTATCCCATGTGCACTTTCCACAGTATGATCTGCCAGCTTCCCGCCAAGATATCTTGGTAACCCAAGATAATGAAACCCTGTTATGTCTGATGAATGGGCAACCTTTGGAGTCGGCAGATGCCATCATTCACAAGAAGCCCCTATTTCTGTTTGGCGAAGCTTTGAGAAGAGCTCTCAGCCGAGGCCACGGATGGAAGAACGGATTTTCCAACAGAAAGACAAGACAATCTCGATACCAGATGTCTCCCGTTGTCTCCCTTTATCTCGATATGCTCATGCAAGCTATCCGAGGAAAATGGAATGGAATCTCACACCTTTTCAGGATGCCCGTCCAGGAAAGATTTATGTGAAGAAGGGGCCTAACAAGAAAGACATGTTCTACAGTTCTTCGGAACGATACAGTGTCTTGCTCAGAGGTTTAAAGCCCGGTTGTATTCCGCCGAAAAATTCTTCTTTGTTATTGCCCGTAAGAATTCCAATATTCGCGAATGAGTTCGCGAAGGTCGAAGGGAGGTATCCATATCAAGACCTCAGATTAACTGGACTGGTGAACCCAGACTATAAGAGACGGAGTTGTATAGCAAACTGGATTTTGACTAAGTTTGAAGACAAACTTCAGCAGATTAACTTGTATCAAGCAGTGCATGCCACTATTTACGGTTTTGCCCCCAATTCGTATCTATTTCTGGCTCTAGCAGAAAGATACAACTACAGGACATGGACTTTTATGACTCCCTGCAGAGAGATCGGGTTTTCCCTTCACGAGATGCAGTACATCTCTTACCTGCCGATGGGGGATGCCCTGTATGAGGAATTTGTCCCAACTAATGATGAGTTGGACAAACTTCGAAAAGAGAACGCAGCCATGGTAGAAGTTTTCAAAGAACTGCTGTGTCATTATAAAATCTGCTCTTTGTTTTACCAAAGTGGTACATCTGGTACCTGCTATTCATCCAAATGGTTGCCTTATCTGTTCCTCAACCATATTAAAGAAAAGAAGACCAAGGAATATGACAACTGCTATCTCGACTTCTTTAAACCACTGAGCAGCACTGAGGTGGTGAAGTTAATGGAGGGAAGTGGGGACTTGGATGTCAAGATCAAAGACGATCATCAATGTCCTCCTCTAAAGAAAGGAGACATTCTTGAGAGTTATATGAGAGTGGAATATCGATTTATGTCAAAAGAAGCCCAACTGGCAGGTTTTTTGACATACTGGCTCCGTCGATTCATCGTTCCCGGAGCAAGTGCCGTAGACCGCTTCCATCGCGGTGTTCTTTTTACTGCCGTTCGATTAGTCTTCGGCTACAAGATGGATCTCTTATCGGCGATGACTTGTAGAATGAACGCCAGTCTCCGCCTGTACGTCGAATTGATGCTGAAAGCTAAGGGCGAGAAAGAGTTTCCTCAGCTAGAATTGCTGTATACTTATCTATTCGGGTGGTTGCTTCTACACCATCCTACTTTGATGGACCCCGACATGGGACCAGTGTCACGCCCCAGAACCAGAATACTGGAGAGCAGGGGCAGACATAGCCAGCTACGTATATTGAAATAGAATACATCTCAACTATACGGTCACGGCTGTCTAGATATGAGGGTTTACTACAAGCCAGCAGTCTCTTAAGGTCAAGCCTATTGTCTCAATCTCAAGCAATTAACAGAGTTACAAGATATTAGAGCATCAAATATATATATATAAGGTGTCCCAAATATTACATATTGGATGATCATGAAGCTAGTCGTACAAAATGATAGGACTAGCAAGAGTTCAGTCATACATGATCAACCCTAGGATTTGTTAATCATGTTTACAGCCCGTAGGCAGACAGTAGGTAAATGTGCATCGAGCTAACAGGTGCTCGTCGGCTAAACGTCTCAAAAGAATAAATTTACATATAAGTGGGTGAAACAAAAAGGAAAACCCACTCTTGGCCCGGGTTTCGTCTAGTTGTCACCATTGGGCTGGAAGCTTGGTAGATCCTCGGAAGCTGCTCCAAAATCTGGCCACACAAAACCAGCTGGGTCAAACCCCAGAAAGAGCAAGTGCCACAAAGGAGGCCACAAATAAGAACAAAAGCCAGCATATCAGAACATAAAGAATAAAAGAAAGTACAAGTAGGAAGGTACACATGGCGATAAACGACTAGGGACGTGGAACCATTCCGGGAGCCAGGTTACAATCCTTAAACCAGACAAGGACCGGGGTTGTAACCCTTCGCCTGAATAGCTCACTGTCTCTACTCATTTATCGTTAAGATAAGTAAAACAAACATGCTCAGGAGATAGCAGGTACTGGAGCTAGACAAGACTCAGACAAGGCTGGACACCATCCATTCGCAATCGGCCAAGCAAGTACTACGGCTTACTACTTTAACTAACTAGGGTTATCACAAGCCTTAATTACTAACAAGATGCAAGTAAGAAACTCCAGTCCCAAGCCCTGCAGACCATCCAGTTATCCTTCCGCGGGTTGAGAGTTATAGGTGGGTACATTGTCCGGGAGACAAATGTACCCTTAGGTGACTTAGAGGGTGCAACACATGACAGTGTGCTGGAAATGTGCTCTACTCGTCGGCAAGCTACAAGTCCATTAAAGCGCCCAGATAACGAGATTGCCTGTGACTGGGAATTCTCCATGTTCTAGTTTGATCTAATAATTAGCCTAATCCAATTTAGCGCGAGTCCCTGGCCGTGGTACCCAGGAAGTCGCATCCTAGACATGATGCAAGACAAGACAAGTGGATTCTACAAACAAGCAAGCAGGAACACCCACGGTGTCAAGTTGATTATACGAGTTAATTACAAGTTACAAGTCAAGTCAAGTCAGGAGTGCGCCGCCACGGGCCACTATCAAGTTATCAAGATAAATCATGTCAGGGTGCTTGTTAGGAGTGCACCACTACGGGTCACTGTCATGTCAGGTTGGTCATGTCAGAAGTACACCACTACGGGTCACTGTCGTGTTATGCTAGGTCCTTGTCATACCATGCCATGTACAATAGACATTCCAAACATATTAAGTAAAATCAAGTTCATGACAAAAGGCGTAAGCATATAAAATGGGCGTAAAATATCTAATACAATATCAATATATATAGGACTATAGAAGAGCCAGGCTTAAAGAAAATAAAACCAAATCTCCAAGAGCCAATGGTTTGCGCAAGGGGTCAGGGGGTTAGATTGCGCAGGAGTCAAGTGCGCCAGGAGGCCAACTGCGCAGGGTACCAACTGCGCAGGAGTGAGCTGCGCAGGGTACCAACTGCGCAGGAGTGGATGGCGCAGCAGATGGATTGCGCACAGGAGGATTGCGCAATGGTCGATTGCGCAGGGGTTACTTTGCGCATGGCTGGCTTGCGTATGGCTAGCTTGCGCCAGCGCAATCCAGCGCAGCGCAAAGCACTGGCCAAGTGATTGCGCAATCGGCCATGCGCTAAGGAGCACAGGCCGGGGGTGCGCAATCGGCCATGCGCTAAAAAGCGCAAGGCAGAGGGCTGTTCTTCCTGGCCGAGAGCAAGTCCAAGAACACCAAGAACTTCAATTCTTCATAACTTAGCCAAATTAAAACCAAATCTAGATTTTCAAAGTTCTAACTTGAGTAAAATCGAATTCTCTTCCACATGGAAGCATCAAAACATACAAAAATCAAAGTTAAATAGATCAAAACTATATAAATTCGAAAATAGTAAAAACCTAGATCTAGAACAAAAGAAACTCCAAATCACAAAATGTCAAGTACTAAAGTTGTTCTCCATGGCCTAATCTAGCTAATGGACAAATAAAAAGTGGTGCTTATTTGATGGCAAGGTGCACTTGCGTAATGGGTTGGGGAGTTGTGTGGAAGAAGGAAGAAGAAGAAAATTAATGGAGAGTAAAGAGGAGAGAGAAAGTTTGGTGGAGATATAATGAGGGTGGTTGTGTTGTGTTGAGGGTAGAGTGTAGGTTAAAGTGTTCCACTCATGATGAACCAAACCAAACCAACTTCCACAAAATAAAACCAAGCCATGGTCCAAAACCCATTTACGAGAAACCAAAATCCGCAAGTCGAGAAAATTAAAATACGTGCCAAAATCAAATACGAGCATAAATACATAATACAGGAAATGGGGGTGACAACTCTACCCACCTTCAAAGAATTCCGTCCTCGGAATTTATTCAAGGAGCTAGAGATTGCCACGACAAGCTATACTAAGCACAGGCAAGCTACGTTAAGCAGTTCAATCATACAATCATACAATGCAAGCAAGGAAGGGAAAGCGTAAGGCATAAGAAAGACATTATACCTCACGAGTCAAACAGGTAGGGATATCGCGATCGGATGTCGTCCTCACGCTCCCACGTTGACTCACCTAGAGAGTGATGATCCCAAGCAACACGAACTAAGTTAATAGTCTTGTTCTTGAGCGTCTTTTCCCTCCGGTCCAAAATAGACACAGGCCTCTCCTCATACGAAAGGTTGGTACCAACAACCAATTCCGAATGATCTAGGATATGGCTCGGGTCCGGGATGTACCGTCGTAATTGGGACACATGGAATACATCATGTACCTCACTTAGCGACGGCAGAAGAGCGAGACGATAGGACACATCGCCTACTCGCTCCAGAATATCGAACGGCCCTATATACCTAGGACTAAGCTTTCCCCGTACGCCAAAACGAATGACACCGCGGGTAGGCGAGATCCTAAGGAATACATGGTCGCCGACGGCAAATTCTAAGGGACGTCGATGAGCATCGGCCCAATGGCGCTGGCGATCCTGAGCAACTCGGAGGTGATCTCTGACTCTCCTGACCACTTCAACCGTCTGAGAAATCAGTTCTGGACCGAGCATCTGCCTCTCTCCGACATCGTCCCATGCTAACGGGGATCTGCACTTCCTACCATACAGAGCCTCGAAGGGTGCCATCTGGATACTGGCCTGAAAACTATTGTTGTACGAGAATTCCACCAGGTGCAGGTGATCCTCCCACGAACCACCAAAGTCAAGGGTATACGACCGCAACATATCTTCGAGAGTTTGTATAGTACGCTCTGACTGCCCATCTGTCTGCGGATGATACGCTGAGCTGAACTTGAGACGAGTCCCCAAACTTTGATGAAGACTGCGCCAGAAGTGCGATGTGAATCTCGTATCCCTGTCTGATACTATGCTGACTGGCACTCCGTGAAGTCTGACGATCTGCCTGAGATACATCTCTGCTAGCTGTGCCGTCGACTGTCCAACTCTAAATGGAAGAAAGTGTGCCACCTTGGTAAGCCTGTCCACAATGACCCAAATAGCATCTCTGCCTGTCGGAGATCTGGATAACCCAGCTACGAAATCCATGGTTATGTGCTCCCATTTCCATTCTGGGATCGGTAAAGGTTGAAGAAGTCCAGCTGGCCTTTGATGTTCAGCCTTGACCTGTTGGCAAACCAAATATCGAGAGACATACCGGGCTATCTCTCTCTCTTCATACCATTCCACCAAAAGTGTTAACGAATATCTCTGTACATCTTCGTGTCGCCTGGGTGAATGGAGTACTGCGAACTGTGAGCCTCTGCCATGACTTCATGTCTGATATCTCCACTGGGTACACAAAGACGCGTGCCGTGTCGAAGTGTACCATCCTCATGAATACATAACTCTGGCCTTCTCCCTGCCTCGCACTCTGCTCTGAGCCGCTGAATCTTGGAATCTGTTAACTGTACGGTCCGGATCCTCTCAACTATGGTGGACTGAATCTGTAGGCTGGCCATCAAGGCCATATTGGAAGGAAGAACCACTTCAATTTCCATCTTCTGAAGATCCGCCAATAGCTCTGGTTGCGCCGTCAGGAAATAAACTCCGGCTCTCCGGCTCAACGCATCTGCTACAACGTTGGCCTTCCCTGGATGATACTGCAAATCCATATCGTAGTCCACCAGTAGCTCGAGCCATCTTCTCTGCCGTATATTAAGATCCTTCTGGGTGAAAACATACTTCAGGCTCTTATGATCAGTAAATATCTCCACTCTGTCTCCGTACAAGTAGTGCCTCCACAACTTAAGTGCAAACACTACTGCTGCTAGCTCCAAGTCGTGGGTCGGGTAATTCTTCTCATGATCACGGAGTTGACGTGACGCATAAGCAATTACCTTCCCATGCTGCATCAAAATACATCCCAATCCTCTGCCTGAAGCGTCGCAATAAACTGTGAATCCTCCGGTCCCATCTGGAAGGGTAAGAATGGGAGCCGTTATCAAACCTTGCTTCAACTTCTCAAATGATTCCTGACATTCTGCTGTCCAAACGAACGGCACATCCTTGCGGGTCAACTGGGTCATCGGCGCTGAAATCCTTACAAAATCAGAGACGAACCGCCAGTAGTAGCCGGCCAATCCAAGAAAGCTGCGAACTTATACCACTGAGCTGGGTACTGGCCATGCCTCGATAGCCACAATCTTCTGGGGATCCACTTCCACTCCTCCTCTGGTAATGATGTGACCTAAGTAAGAAATGCGATCGAGCCAGAACTCGCATTTACTGAACTTGGCGTACAACTGGTGCTCTCTGAGAATCTGGAGGACAATTCTGAGATGCTGCTCGTGCTCTGCTTCACTCTTGCTATAGAACAGGATGTCATCAAGGAACACTATCACAAACTGATCCAAGTATGGCATGAAAATACGGTTCATGAGGTCCATGAATACTGCCGGCACATTGGTCGCTCCAAAGGGCATAACTAGAAACTCCCAATGCCCGTACCTAGATCTGAACGCCGTCTTCGGGATGTCCTGCTCTCTGACTCTGATCTGGTGGTATCCTGACCGCAAGTCTATCTTCGAGAAAACTGAAGCCCCTTTGAGTTGATCAAACAAGTCATCTATCCTCGGGAGAGGGTATCTGTTCTTGATTGTCACTGAGTTCAAGGTACGATAATCAATACATAGCCTAGACGTACCATCCTTCTTTTTTACAAGAAGCATCGGGGCTCCCCAAGGCGATCCACTTGCACGAATGAATCCCTTGGTCCTGAGTTCTTCAATCATCTTGTATAAAATCTCTAACTCTGAAGGCGCTATTCTGTAGACTCGCTCTGATACTGGTGCTGTCCCGAGAATCAAGTCGATGGTGAACTCGATCTTTCGCTCTGGTGGCATCCCTGGAAGTTCCTCTGGGAAGACATCTGGAAACTCTTCAACTATCCGGGGCAACTGCACTGCTGCTACTGCCATCCGCAATACTGGAGGAGATGGCTCTACGGCGCCTCTGGAAAATGAAAACTCTGGCTCTCCGGGAATACTAAAGACAACTCTGCCAGCATGGCAGTCTATCCTAGCATAATAGTTCCTTAACCAATCCATGCCTAGGACTACATCATAGTCTGCCATAGGGAACTCTATGAGCCTAGCGGGAAACTCTCTACCGCTAACTACGATCCGACACGAGAAAAACACTCGATCTACTCCCACAAGACCATTACCAATAAGTATATTGAGCCTCACTGATAATAACTCGGGCTCCAACCCTATCCGTGTCGCGAATCGTGCAGACATGAATGAATACGATACACCAGAATCAAATAATACAGATGCTGGAAAGGTGTTGACGAGAATAGTACCTGCCACTACCTCACCTGGTGTAACTTCTTCTTCCATGGTCATCATCATAGCCTGACCTCTAGCTGCGGGTCCTCTCTGCTGGAAACTCCTCTGTCGGTTCTGTGCTGGAGCCTGGGTGATCTGCTACTGGTTCTGCTGCTGAAAGGCCTGGGCCTGAGGCAACAATGGCCTCGGGTACTGCTGCTGCTGCTGAACTGGAGCTGGGGTCGATCCTCTCACCGAAGAACTAGAAAGGTTGGATGATGATGGACCTCCCCTATTCGGGCAGGTCCCTATCTGGTGGTCTGCTCCTCCACAAGCCAGGCACAATCCCTGTGCCCTACGACACTCTGCCACTACATGGCCCGGCTTTCCGCAATGAGAACATCCCACCGCGGAAGACTGCTTCTGCTTCTGCTGCTGCAGGTACGTCGGGGTCGAATGCTGAACCGACGTCACTGAGGCCGCCCGCCTCGGAGTCCCAATGGTTATACCCCTAGCTGCCGGGGCTGGAGCTGAAGATTGGTGCATCTGGTTGTGGGATCGCTTCCTGCCTCCGGTCCTGTCCACAATTCTCCGGGAGGTATACTCATGCCTCCTTGCTGCCTTCAACACTGCATCGAACGTCTGGTGCTCGAACTGCTCCACAGCCAATAATATCTCTAAGTGCAGCCCTTGCTGGAATCGCTGAGCCCTATCGAACTCGGTTGCCACCAAGGTGGGGGCGAACCTACTCAGCCTGGAAAACTCGGTCGCATAGCCATCGACCGTCCTGCCTCCTTGCTTCAAATTGGTGAACCGGATCTGCAGGTCGTACCGTGCCACCGCATCGAAGTACTTTGTCTGGAACCTCTCTCTGAACGTCGCCCAAGTGACTGGTGCCGCTAACCCCATGGCCTGAGCCGCCCACCAATCGCGAGCCAAGTCTAACAACTGTAGGCGTACCACTGCCACCTTCTCATTCTCAGGTGTCCTAGCTGCTTCTAGAACCACCTCGGTATCCTGAAGCCAAGCGTCTACGGTAATCGCATCTTCACTGCCGTCAAAGAAGGGAGGGTTCAAGCGCTTGAAACTGTTGGCCGCCTGATTACCTTGGGGACCTCCTCGGTTTAGTGCATCATGAACTTCCTGGTGCAAGGCGTCGCCTCGACGATCTTGGGATGCAAGTAGTTCTCTAATAAGCCCTACCAAAGGTCCCTCATCCTGTCGAGCTGGTTGAGCGGGCGGAGCTGCCTGAACTGGAGGTTCCGAGCCTCCGGGAAGCATAACTCGGGAGGCTACTCCAGAGTGCTGAGCTTGATCTTCCTGGCGCTGGAGTACTTGTCGAGCTTCCTCTGGCTGGTTGGCAGGTCCGGGAGTAATGTCGCTGAAGAAGACGACATAGGAAACAGTAAGGAAGGACCAGGACAGATCAATGATACAAGCGTGTGACCAGGTCAAGAATCTCAGGGATTTGAAGATACGAGCAGAGATCAAGGACGAAATATTGATTGAGACATCTATTCGGTAAACCCTCACCTGGGTTATAACCCTTCGCCTGAATAGCTCACTGTCTCTACTCATTTATCGTTAAGATAAGTAAAACAAACATGCTCAGGAGATAGCAGGTACTGGAGCTAGACAAGACTCAGACAAGACTGGACACCATCCATTCGCAATCGGCCAAGCAAGTACTACGGCTTACTACTTTAACTAACTAAGGTTATCACAAGCCTTAATTACTAACAAGATGCAAGTGAGAAACTCCAGTCCCAAGCCCTGCAGACCATCCAGTTATCCTTCTGCGGGTTGAGAGTTATAGGTGGGTACATTGCCCGGGAGACAAATGTACCCTTAGGTGACTTAGAGGGTACAACACATGACAGTGTGCTGGAAATGTGCTCTACTCGTCGGCAAGCTACAAGTCTATTAAAGCGCCCAGATAACGAGATTGCCTGTGACTGGGAATTCTCCATGTTCTAGTTTGATCTAATAATTAGCCTAATCCAATTTAGCGCGAGTCCCTGGTCGTGGTACCCAGGAAGTCGCGTCCTAGACATGATGGAAGATAAGACAAGTGGATTGTACAAACAAGCAAGCAGGAACACCCACGGTGTCAAGTTGATTATACGAGTTAATTACAAGTTACAAGTCAAGTCAAGTCAGGAGTGCGCCGCCACGGGCCACTATCAAGTTATCAAGATAAATCATGTCAGGGTGCTTGTTAGGAGTGCACCACTACGGGTCACTGTCATATCAGGTTGGTCATGTCAGGAGTGTACCACTACGGGTCACTGTCGTGTTATGCTAGGTCCTTGTCATACCATGCCATGTACAATAGACATTCCAAACATATTAAGTAAATCAAGTTCATGACAAAAGGCGTAAGGATATAAAATGGACGTAAAATATCTAATACAATATCAATATATATAGGACTATAGAAGAGCCAGGCTTAAAGAAAATAAAACCAAATCTCCAAGAGCCAATGGTTTGCGCAAGGGGTCAGGGGGTTGGATTGCGCAGGAGTCAAGTGCGCCAGGAGGCCAACTGCGCAGGGTGAGCTGCGCAGGGTACCAACTGCGCAGGAGTGAGCTGCGCAGGGTACCAACTACGCAGGAGTGGATGGCGCAGCAGATGGATTGCGCACAGGAGGATTGCACAATGGTCGATTGCGCAGGGGTTACTTTGCGCATGGCTGGCTTGCGCATGGCTAGCTTGCGCCAGCGCAATCCAGCGCAGCACAAAGCACTGGCCAAGTGATTGCACAATCGGCCATACGCTAAGGAGCACAGGTCGGGGGTGCGCAATCGGCCATGCGCTAAAAAGCGCAAGGCAGAGGGCTGTTCTTCCTGGCCGAGAGCAAGTCCAAGAACACCAAGAACTTCAATTCTTCATAACTTAGCCAAATTAAAACCAAATCTAGATTTTCAAAGTTCTAACTTGAGTAAAATCGAATTCTCTTCCACATGGAAGCATCAAAACATACAAAAATCAAAGTTAAATAGATCAAAATCATGTAAATCCGAAAATAGTAAAAACCTAGATCTAGAACAAAGGAAACTCTAAATCACAAAATGTCAAGTTCTAAAGTTGTTCTCCATGGCCTAATCTAGCTAATGGACAAATAAAAAGTGGTGCTTATTTGATGGCAAGGTGCACTTGCGTAATGGGTTGGGGAGTTGTGTGGAAGAAGGAAGAAGAAGAAAATTAATGGAGAGTAAAGAGGAGAGAGAAAGTTTGGTGGAGATATAATGAAGGTGGTTGTGTTGTGTTGAGGGTAGAGTGTAGGTTAAAGTGTTCCACTCATGATGAACCAAACCAAACCAACTTCCACAAAATAAAACCAAGCCATGGTCCAAAATCCATTTACGAGAAACCAAAATCTGCAAGTCGAAAAAATTAAAATACGTGCCAAAATTAAATACGAGCATAAATACGTAATACAGGAAATGGGGGGTGACAACTCTACCCACCTTCAAAGAATTCCGTCCTCGGAATTTAATCAAGGAGCTAGAGATTGCCACGACAAGCTATACTAAGCACAGGCAAGCTACGTTAAGCAGTTCAATCATACAATCATACAATACAAGCAAGGAAAGGAAAGCGTAAGGCATAAGAAAGACATTATACCTCACGAGTCAAACAGGTAGGGATATCGCGATCGGATGTCGTCCTCACGCTCCCACGTTAACTCACCTAGAGAGTGATGACCCCAAGCAACACGAACTAAGTTAATAGTCTTGTTCTTGAACATCTTTTCCCTCCGGTCCAAAATAGACACGGGCCTCTCCTCATACGAAAGGTTGGTACCAACAACCAATTCCGAATGATCTAGGATATAGCTCGGATCCGGAATGTACCGTCGTAATTGGGACACATGAAATACATCATGTACCTCACTTAGCGACGGCGGAAGAGCGAGACGATAGGACACATCGCCTACTCGCTCCAGAATATCGAACGGCCCTATATACCTAGGACTATATACGAGCATATATACCATCTGTATTTATATTTATATATATATATATATATATATATATATATATATATATATATATATATATATAGATATATATATATATATATATATATATATATATATATATATATATATATATCTTCACATATATACATTTATATATGAATACACAATTACACTTATATATATATATATATATATATATATATATATATATATATATATATATATATATATATATATATAAAATATATATATATTATTTGTATATATAGTCACATATATGTATCAATACATATTTAATATTATATATATATATATATATATATATATATATATATATATATATATACACACACATACACATTAATATATATTTATATATACACACCAAAACATATGATACAATATAATATATTTATATATACATAAAAAGATGCATGTACATCATATATATTCATATACACATACACATATACATTATATTTATTAGACAATAAAATAATATAACCAATAAAATAATAATATTAGATAACAATCTCAATAAATAATAATAATAATAACCCATTCTGTATAAATAACCAAATATTTAGGAAATATCGTTAAGTCTACCCAAAAAGCTAAGAAATATTTGTACATACCTAAAAGTATGTCTACATAGGTTTGGCTTTGTTTGGGTCCAATTTGTACTAGTTTGGTACAACCGGGTACCCTAAAACTAAATATTATAATTAATAAATAAATAATCTTCGATAAGGGTTACGTTACAACTTGGCCTGGTTTTCCTAGTTAGGACATCACAATTGCTCGGCCTTCTATATATATATATATATATATATATATATATATATATATATATATATATATATATATATATATATATATATATATATATATATATATATATATAAGTGTAATTGTGTAAATATATATATATATATATATATATATATATATATATATATATATATATATATATATAAGTGTAATTGTGTATTCATATATAAATGTATATATGTGAAGATATATATATATATATATATATATATATATATATATATATATATATATATATATATATATATATATATATATATCTTCACATATATACATTATATATGAATACACAATTACACTTATATATATATATATATATATATATATATATATATATATATATATATATATATATATATATATATATATATATATATATATATATATATATATATAGTCACATATATGTATCAATACATATTTAATATTATATATATATATATATATATATATATATATATATATATATATATATATATATATATATATATATATATATATATATATATATATATATATATATATATATATATATATATATATATATATATATATATATATATATATATACACACACACATACACATTAATATATATTTATATATACACACCAATACATATGATACAATATAATATATTTATATATACATACAAAGATGCATGTACATCATATATATTCATATACACATACACATATACATTATATTTATTAGACAATAAAATAATATAACCAATAAAATAATAATATTAGATAACAATCTCAATAAATAATAATAATAATAATAACCCATTTTGTATAAATAACCAAATATTTAGGAAATATCGTTAAGTCTACCCAAAAGCTAAGAAATATTTGTACATACCTAAAAGTATGTCTACATAGGTTTGGCTTGGTTTGGGTCCAATTTGTACTAGTTTGGTACAACCGGGTACCCTAAAACTAAATATTATAATTAATAAATAAATAATCTTCGATAAGGGTTACGTCGCAACTTGGCCTGGTTTTCCTAGTTAGGACATCACAATTGCTCGGCCTTCTCTACCAGGGCTAATACACTAGTCAAAACATGCCACTGCACTACCCGTGCCATAATTCCTAGTCACCTTGTACTCCAAATCTCAACCATGGCTAAAATTATCTACCGTAATAATTAATAAAATAATTATTTATAAAATCATAATTCACCATTTTAATAAAATAAATAAAATAAAAATATTTTTAAAAAATTTCGGGAAGGGAGGCTACAAATCTACCCACCTTAAAATTAATTTCGTCCTCAAAATTTAGGTCGGTCGTACTCCTTCTAGGTCAACATCCAACAATCAAAGTCTCTAAGAAAAAAAATTAATCATACAATTAGGAAGAATAACATATGCAGGATCATGGTCAATTCATAGGAGTTTAATGTGTCAAATCCCTATTTTTGAAATAGGTATCTGACTGTATTTTATATTTTTGGGGAATTTAAATTTGGGTATTGTTAAAATTTTATTGATATTTTCTTGAGGGTGAATTTTTATTCACATTATTATTCTTGCCACTATTGTTATTACCATTTTATTATTATTATTATTATTATTATTATTATTATTATTATTATTATTATTATTATTATTTCTATTACCTAACCCTAACCCCAACCCATGCTTTCACCCTCTCTCTCTCTACTCTCTCTCAGCCGACACCCCCTACCTAACCCCCTCACCTCTCTTCACCCATTCTCTCTCTCCCGACCCCTCACTGGATCAGCCGACCCCCCTCCTCCAATTCCTTTCTCTCTCTCAGCTCACCATCTCTTCACTCTCCCTCTCGATCTTCCCCTCTCCTCTCCCGCTCTTCCCCGGCCAGCTCCGGCCACCCACCACTGCAGTCACCGCCACCACTCCAGCACCGCCACCGCCATGGCGACCACCATCATCGCTATCGCCTCCCTCATCACCACCGTCTCCATCTCTGGCCTCCACCGCCGCCATCACCCTCCGGCACCGCCACCGCCACTGCCATCAGTCGCCACCACCACTGTCCCCCCTTTCTCCTCCGGCCCCCTTCAACCACCATCATCGTCGCCATCCCCCCCTCGTTCTTCTCCTCTCCGGCCCGATCTCCGGCGACCAGCCCCCGTGGCCGTCATCCGTCGCCACCAGCTCCTCCACCGCAGGCCGGAGCTCCTCCTATTGCTGCTGTCCTCCCTCCGCCGGAGCCGCCGCGACATGGCCAGCCCCGGTGAGCCTCCTCCGACTTCCTCTCTCTTCCCCCATGGACTTCCTTCTCCGGTCCGGCGGACCGACCTGGCCGAGCCGCCTTGCGTACGCCGGTGAGGTTCCCAAGCTCCCTTCTTCCTCTCTTTCTTGTTTTGTATGCTGCCTCGTCGAGCGTGCCATCTCGAGCAGCACACTCTCGTGCAGCGAGCCCCTCGATCGGCATGCCTCGAGCAGCGTGCTGCCTCGAGCAGTGTACTGCCTTGTGCAGCGTGTCACCTTGGACAGCGCACCCTCGGTTGGTACGCTTCATCGTTCCTCGTGTTTTCGGGTCGTGTGCACCTCGGTGTACGTATCGCCTCGTTTTACATGTACCTCGATCTACGTGCTGCCTAGGGCAGCGGGATGCCTCGAGCCCCGCGCTGCCTCGGGCACCGTGCTACCTCGATTTGCACACCGCCTCATTTTTCGTACCTCGGCCTTTGTGCCTATCTTGATTCTCGTATCGTATCGATCCGCGTACACATATCGACTTGTGTGTCGTATCGGTTTGTGTGCCACCTTAGACTTTGTGCCATCCCGGTTTGCGTGTACGTACCGATTTACGTACACGTCTTGGTTTGCGTATCGATATATGTGAACGTCCCGTTTCTGTTCGTCTCGATATTCGTGCCATTTAATTCTTGTGTACATCTCGATTTGCGTGTGCATCTCGATCTACGTGCATGTCTCGATTTACATACATGTTGTCTCCTGTTCATCTCGATTCTCGTGCGCATCTCGATATACGTAAATGTCTCGATTTGTGTGCCCATATCGGTCTGCATGCCTCGATTTCCGTGCCAGATCCCTGCGCTGCTTGCGGGACCCGCACGGTATAGTCTCCTGCCATCCTCCGTGCTTCCTGTTATTATTTTATTATTTAATTCTAATGATTGTTTATTATGTGTTCTGAGGACCTCGATGGACGTGCTAGCTTGGATCGCGACTGTCGAAGACTTGCTTACCTAGCCGAGCCCTCTAGGCAAGTATCCCTTGCTCATCGACGGCTCTTGCCCTCTCTTCTGGATTTTATTTCATTTAATTAATTTGTACTTGTAAATTTTATAACCATGATTAGTGTAGCCTAGTAGTAGATCTTCCATGATGATAACTTAGGATAGCTTGGTCCGATACCAGGATAGACCGTATCGGACAACTCGGATGGGTCATCCACACCTCCGAGGACACGAGCACGACTCACATGTATGGATTGTCCCTGTATGCCCTGTGTCCGACTCGCGGTCGGGTAACGGCTTGGCGAACTATTCTTGTGGCTGTGATTGCGCTTGGGTTAGAATTACGAGCATGTGCTGTGATGCGCCCTGCGAGGCGGTTATTTTATTATTATGCATGTTGGTTTGGCGCCCAGTACGCATTGTAGCGCTGCTGGAGGCCGGGACTTAGTGGTCTCAGGTTCGATTGATTTTTCAGTACGCATCGTAGTGCTACTGGAGGCCGAGACTTAGTGTTCTCGGCTATCGACTTATTCCCAGTACGCATCATAGTGCTGCTGGTAGCTGAGACTTAGTGTTCTCAGCCTGCGATTCTGCGATTCTACGGTAGATTACGCCGAGTGGTTTTAGCCCCTATTCGTAGGGTGCTCCCATCCAGAATACAGAGGAGACTCTGCCGGATTCTTCCAAAATTCCCGATCGAGAATTTGGTTCGAAGGACTAGGCAGAACCATTCCTTTGGTTGCTGGACTGGATTCATGCATGTTCATCTTGGTATAGTATACCTGATCCCATTGCCTGCTAGGTAGACTCCATACTAGATTAGTCGCCTAGTTCCTGATCTGTCTTGTCCGTCGGATAGCGTAAGGAGAGCGATTCCACTCAGGAGACGGTCTGCAACCCTGGTCCTTATTTGGTTTAAGGGTTGTGGATTTGCTCCAGAGCGGTCCAAGTAATCCTTGCCACTTCCGGCGGCATTTATTACCGGACTCTTGTTCCCTAACCCTCCATCCTAGGAGTTATCCTAGTTCAGTCAGATAGAGCTGACAGTTGTCCTATGTATTGGGAGATGTGACTTGTGGATATGACTAAGGATTGAGTATTATGGAGAGTACGATCTTGGGATATTGACTTGGTGGATCTATGTGGATTCTTGGATTTTGGTGATTTCGAATATTTCGTGGAACGAGGAGAATATCGAGGGTATTATTATATGATTTTTACTCGACTTCCCAAACGCCCAAAACCTGGTACCCTTGTATATTCCGGTAGTTGGGAAACCTGGTTTGATTGCTATGTCTTGGTAGTTGAGGGGCTCGTTTTCTAGTGGCTGGTGATCATTGACTTGGAGGATTCTTGTGAGCCAGAGGGCCTAGCGTTGCTTATAGTGATTAGCTTGGTATTTGGTTATTGACCTTTCTGACATGATATTGATTTCCATTGTAGATAGGAGACTCCTGATAGTTTGATAAGGTGAATGGATCGACTTGATGATTTGAGCTGTAGGTTCCCATGTGTACTTGAGAGACTATTATAGTAGAGATTTTGATCTTATAACCGACTTGATATCCATGTCACGATTTGGGCATGTGACTTCTTGTGACTGATAGGTTTGACCTTGTTCCTGGTATTACACGATGACCTGGACCTGTCTTGATTCTTGATAGTGGCCCGTAGAGGTGCACTCCTGACTAGCACTCTGGACTTGACAATAAACTTGGCATGTATACTCTTGATTCTTGATAGTGGCCCGTGGTGGCGCACTCATGACTAGTACTCTTGACATGACATGTTTACTCTTGACCGCTGTTGCGACAGCCAGTCCTGACTTGCTAGGTATGACCTTGTCTTGACACCGTGGTTGATTTTCCTGATTGTGCTTATACAAACTACATGTCTCGTCTTGCATCATGTCTAGGACATGGATTCCTGGTTACCACGGTTAGGAATTCATAATGAATCTGACTAGGTTAACAACTAGATTGATCAAGTAGCTCATATAGATCGAGGTATTCCGGCTACAGGCAATCCCGTTATCTGGGCGCTCATGGGATTTGTAGCCTGCCGTCGAGTAGGGCACATTTCCAGCACACTGTCATGTGTTGCTCCCCTCCAGCTAGCTATTAGGGTATATTTGTCTCCCGGGCGATGTACCCACTATATATTATATATTCGTCTTGGATAACCTGGATAGTCTGCAGGGCTTGTGGCTATAGGAATACCTCAACTGCATCTTGTTAGTAATTAGGCCTGTGATAACCCTAGTTAGCTAATAATAGTAAGCCGTAGGCATTGTGTGGCCGCTTGTCCTTCTGTGTCGTTTGGCTTGTTGCCTGTTAGCCAGCTGATATTAATTTCCAGCTGGCAATACAGGTGTTAGTGGATGCTAGGGAGATTGTGATTGTGTTAGCTTCACTATACTTGTGGATTGTTATCGTGCGTTGGTACCGCACGATCCCTTACCTTTATTTACTGTTTTTAGATGTTATTCTTGTCATATTTTATCCTGCTGGTTTTCTTCGCCCGTCCTTGAGCCTTCCTTTCTGGTACTTGCTGTGGTTGGCCTGACCAATCCTAGATTGTTCCTAGATTGTCTGAGACCGACCCGGTGGATCTTTCAGACTTGACTTGGAGGGTGTGCTTTAGTTCCCGACCATGCTAGGAACTGTGTGAAGGTATACTTGTCTACATTATTATTCTGTATTGTAGATTCCTGATTTTTATATGAGTATTCCCTGCTTTCCATATGATTATCTCTCTTGATGTTGATTCATTGTGATTTGCCTGTGGATATGAGATCGGATTTAGGCCATAGATTGATTGCATGCTAGGATACCCAACCAGACTGGACAGCCGTCATCACCGTATAGCGTATTCGTATCTTATACGGTATAGCTGGCCGTGTACGTCCCCGTATTCCGGAACTGGGGCGTTACATGGTTTTAGTGGTGGCCCATGCAGGTCTCATTTTGAGATTTTGTTGGGTATCACATGATTATTGATCTCAGTCTACTATTCCTTGGTATTTCTACTTGTTACACTTGTCCTTCGCTCCCTTGAACCTGTGAACTGGTCCTCATCTCTACTTGGACCTATCTTGCTTGGCCATGTCTTATTCGTGTTATCTATCTTTGATCCTTGTTTGATAGATATGATCCTATAGTTGGTCATGTCGATCACCTTATTTGATGAGATGTTATCTTGTCTCCATCATTTGGGTTACATGATTATTTATCTTGGGTTCTGTACTCTCTACCGGTATTTTGTCTTATTTGATTTCCTGTTATCCATTTCGTGCGTTGACTTCGTGTTGACTTAGTATCATTATCGCCCTCTTCGAGCGTTGGCTGGATTGCTGCAGAATGAAGATTTCGTCTGGACTCTGAGATTGGATATTTCAGCATTTGTTGAGTATCTGAGGGATATTCTCGTATCAATTCGGCTTCCTTGATTCCGGACAGTTCCGCACTCATGATTATGTATTTCAGATATTATTTTGATTATGGATATACTTTCTATACATTATATTTTGATGTGGATTCTTGGTTTGGAGTATTTTCCTAGAAAAGCTATCTTGTGGTTATTGTTGAAGATATTTTTGGAAGTGTGTTACGATTCACCTGGATTTTGGATTTTGATTGTTTTCTAGGACTCTCATTACATTGTTAGAGATTTTGTGATCTTAGTGATTTGGATATTTGGGTTATGGATTTGATTTGTTTTGGATATTTGTCGAGAGTACCGGGTGACCCTAGTATACCTTGACGGCGTGGTAACGAAAGTTGCAGCTGCTCGATTACAGTGTTTTGGTGAATCTTTTGCAGCCATTCCGGATGATGTGGCAAAGAATGACCATGGCACACATTTTTCGGATATTAGGAACTACGGTCATCGGTTCGAGACAGATGTCCTGTATTTTATGATTTATGAGGATTTTATGCAGTTGGGATTTTATGTTTTTGGACACTGTTTTCGATATTTTGTACTTGTTTTGACTTATGGAGTTATTTCGAGCAGGTGAGATTTCGATTGTTGAGATTTCTCGGTATTTTGGATTTACCCTGAGAGTTGACTTGTGTAGCTAGACATTATTTTTCTTGATGTTTCCATATCGAGATTTTGTTAATTTCCTGATTGTATTACTCGATTTCTGTAAGGTGGGTAGAGTTTTCATGGCAGATATATATGTACTAGTTTTGAAAACCCTATTTTGATAATTTTGAAATTTCGAGGACAAAATTTTTGTAAGATGGGTAGGATGTCAAATCCCTATTTTTGAAATAGGTATCTGACTGTATTTTGTATTTTTGGGGAATTTAAATTTGGATATTGTTAAAATTTTATTGATATTTTCTTGAGGGTGAATTTTTATTCACATTATTATTCTTGCCACTATTGTTATTACCATTTTATTATTATTATTATTATTATTATTATTATTATTATTATTCCTATTACCTAACCCTAACCCCAACCCATGCTTTCACCCTCTCTCTCTACTCTCTCTCAGCCGATACCCCTACCTAACCCCCTCACCTCTCTTCACCCATTCTCTCTCTCCCGACCCCTCACTGGATCAGCCGACCCCCCTCCCCCAATTCCTTTCTCTCTCTCAGCTCACCATCTCTTCACTCTCCCTCTCGATCTCCCCCTCTCCTCTCCCGCTCTTCCCCGGCCAGCTCCGGCCACCCACCACTACAGTCGCCGCCACCACTCCAGCACCGCCACCGCCATGGCGACCACCATCATCGCCATCGCCTCCCTCATCACCACCGTCTCCATCTCTGGCCTCCACCGCCGCCATCACCCTCCGGCACCGCCACCGCCACTGCCATCAGTCGCCACCACCACTGCCCCCACCCCCTTTCTCCTCCGGCCCCTTAAACCACCATCATCATCGCCATCTCCCCCTCGTTCTTCTCCTCTCCGGCCCGATCTCCGGCGACCAGCCCCCGTGGCCGTCATCCGCCGCCACCAGCTCCTCCACCGCAGGCCGGAGCTCCTCCTGTTGCTGCTGTCCTCCCTCCGCCGGAGCCGCCGCGACATGGCCAGCCCCGGTGAGCCTCCTCCGACTTTCTCTCTCTTCTCTCATGGACTTCCTTCTCCGGTCCGGCGGACCGACCTGGCCGAGCCGCCTCGCGTACGCCGGCGAGGTTCCCGAGCTCCCATCTTCCTCTCTTTCTTATTTTATGTGCTGCCTCGTCGAGCGTGCCGTCTCGAGCAGCGCACTCTCGTACAGCGAGCCCCTCGATCGGCGCGCCTCGAGCATCGTGCTGTCTCGAGCAGTGTACTGCCTTGTGCAGCGTGTCACCTTGGGCAGCGCACCCTCGGTTGGTACGCTTCATCGTTCCTTGTGTTTTCGGGTCGTGTGCACCTCGGTGTACGTGTCACCTCGTTTTGCGTATACCTCGGTCTACGTACTGCCTAGGGCAGCGGGATGCCTCGAGCCCCGCGCTGTCTCGGGCACCGTGCCACCTCGGTTTGCGCACCGCCTCATTTTTCGTGCCTCGGCCTTTGTGCCTATCTTGATTCTCGTGTCGCATCGATCCGCATACACGTATCGACTTGTGTGCCGCATCGGTTTGCATGCCACCTTGGACTTTGTGCCATCCCGGTTTGCATGCACGTACCGATTTACGTGTACGTCTTGGTTTGCGTATCGATATACGTGAACGTCCCGTTCCTGTTCGTCTCGATATTTGTGCCATCTTGATTCTCGTGCACGTTTCGATTTGCGTACGCATCTCGATCTACGTGTACGTCCCGATTTACGTACACGTTGTCTCCTGTTTATCTCGATTCTCGTACGCGTCTCGATATACGTGCATGTCTCAATTTGCGTGCCCATATCGGTCCTCGTGCCTCGGTTTCCGTGCCAGATCCCTGCGCTGCTTGCGGGACCCGCACGGTATAGCCTCCTGCCATCCTCCGTGCTTCCTGTTATTATTTTATTATTTAATTCTAATGATTATTTATTATGTGTTCTGAGGACCTCAATTGACGTGCTAGCTTGGATCGCGACTGCCGAAGACTTGCTTACCTAGCCGAGCCCTCTAGGCAAGTATCCCTTGCTCATCGACGGCTCTTGCCCTCTCTTCTGGATTTTATTTCATTTAATTAATTTGTACTTGTAAATTTTATAACCATGATTAGTGTAGCCTAGTAGTAGATCTGCCATGATGATAACTTAGGATAGCTTGGTCCGATACCGGGATAGACCGTATCGGACAACTCGGATGGGTCATCCACACCTCCGAGGACACGAGCACGACTCACATGTATGGATTGTCCCTGTATGCCCCGTGTCCGACTTGCGGTCGGGTAACGGCTTGGCGAACTATTCTTGTGGCTGTGATTGCGCTTGGGTTAGAATTACGAGCATGTGCTGTGATGCACCCTGCGAGGCGGTTATTTTATTATTATGCATGTTGGTTTGGCGCCCAGTACGCATTGTAGAGCTGCTGGAGGCCGGGACTTAGTGGTCTCGGGTTCGATTGATTTTCCAGTACGCATCGTAGAGCTACTGGAAGCCGAGACTTAGTGTTCTCGGCTATCGACTTGTTTCCAGTATGCATCATAGTGCTGCTGGTAGCTGAGACTTAGTGTTCTCAGCCTGCGATTCTGCGATTCTACGGCGGGTTGCGCCGAGTGGTTTTAGCCCCTATTCGTAGGGTGCTCCCATCCAGAATACAGAGGAGACTCTGCCGGATTCTTCCAAAATTTCCGATCGGGAATTTGGTTCGAAGGACTAGGCAGAACTATTCCTTTGGTTGCTGGACTGGATTCATGCATGTTCATCTTGGTATAGTATACCTGATCCCATTGCCTGCTAGGTAGACTCTATACTAGATTAGTCGCCTAGTTCCTGATCTGTCTTGTCCGTCGGATAGCGTAAGGAGAGCGGTTCCACTCGGGAGACGGTCTGCAACCCTGGTCCTTGTTTGGTTTAAGGGTTGTGGATTTGCTCCAGAGCGGTCCAAGTAATCCTTGCCACTTCCGGCGGTATTTATTACCGGACTCTTGTTCCCTGACCCTCCATCCTAGGAGTTATCCTAGTTCAGTCAGATAGAGCTAACAGTTGTCCTATGTATTGGGAGATGTGACTTGTGGATATGACTGAGGATTGAGTATTATGGAGAGTACGATCTTGGGATATTGACTTGGTGGATCTATGTGGATTCTTGGATTTTGGTGATTTCGAATATTTCGTGGAACGAGGAGAATATCGAGGGTATTATTATATGATTTTTACTCGACTTCCCAAACGCCTAAAACCTGGTACCCTTGTGTATTCCGGTAGTTGGGAAACCTGGTTTGATTGCTATGTCTTGGTAGTTGAGGGGCTCGTTTTCTAGTGGCTGGTGATCATTGACTTGGAGGATTCTTGTGAGCCAGAGGGCCTAGCGTTGCTTATAGTGATTAGCTTGGTATTTAGTTATTGACCTTCCTGACATGATATTGATTTCCATTATAGATAGGAGACTCCTGATAGTTTGATAAGGTGAATGGATCGACTTGATGATTTGAGCTGTAGGTTCCCATGTATACTTGAGAGACTATTATAGTGGAGATTTTGATCTTATAACCGACTTGATATCCATGTCACGATTTGGGCATGTGACTTCTTGTGACTGATAGGTTTGACCTTGTTCCTGGTATTATACGATGACCTGGACCTGTCTTGATTCTTGATAGTGGCCCGTAGATGTGCACTCCTGACTAGCACTCTGGACTTGACAGTAAACTTGGCATGTATACTCTTGATTCTTGATAGTGGCCCGTGGTGGCGCACTCCTGACTAGTACTCTTGACATGACATGTTTACTCTTGACCGCTGTTGCGACAGCCAGTCCTGACTTGCTAGATATGACCTTGTCTTGACACCGTGGTTGATTTTCCTGATTGTGCTTGTACAAACTACCTGTCTCGTCTTGCATCATGTCTAGGACATGGATTCCTGGTTACCACGGTCAGGAATTTATAATGAATCTGACTAGGTTAACAACTAGATTGATCAAGTAGCTCATATAGATCGAGGTATTCCGGCTACAGGCAATCCCGTTATCTGGGCGCTCATGGGATTTGTAGCCTGCCGTCGAGTAGGGCACATTTTCAGCACACTGTCATGTGTTGCACCCCTCCAGCTAGCTAATAGGGTACATTTGTCTCCCGGGCGATGTATCCACTATATATTATATATTCGTCCTGGATAACCTGGATAGTCTGCAGGGCTTGTGGCTATAGGAATACCTCAACTGCATCTTGTTAGTAATTAGGCCTGTGATAACCCTAGTTAGCTAATAATAGCAAGCCGTAGGCATTGTGTGGCCGCTTGTCCTTCTGTGTCGTTTGGCTTGTTGCCTGTTAGCCAGCGGATATTGATTTCCAGCTGGCAATGCAGGTGTTAGTGGATGCTAGGGAGATTGTGATTGTGTTAGCTTCACTATACTTGTGGATTGTTATCGTGCGTTGGTACCGCACGATCCCTTACCTTTATTTACTATTTTTAGATGTTATTCTTGTCATATTTTATCCTGCTGGTTTTCTTCGCCCGTCCTTGAGCCTTTCTTTCTGGTACTTGCTGTGGTTGGCCTGACCAACCCTGGATTGTTCCCAGATTGTCTGAGACCGACCCGGTGGATCTTCCAGACTTGACTTGGAGGGTGTGCTTCAGTTTCCGACCATGCTAGGAACTGTGGAAAGGTATACTTGTCTACATTATTATTCTGTATTGTAGATTCCTGATTTTCATATGAGTATTCCCTGCTTTCCATATGATTATCTCTCTTGATGTTGATTCATTGTGATTTGCCTGTGGATATGAGATCAAATTTAGGCCATAGATTGATTGCATGCTAGGATACCCAACCAGACTGGACAGCCGTCATCACCGTATAGCGTATTCGTACCTTATACGGTGTAGCTGGCCGTGTACGTCCCCGTATTCCGGAACTGGGGCATTACATGGTTTTAGTGGTGGCCCATACAGGTCTCGTTTTGAGATTTTGTTGGGTATCACATGATTATTGATCTCAGTCCACTATTCCTTGGTATTTCCACTTGTTACACTTGTCCTTCGCTCCCTTGAACCTGTGAACTGGTCCTCATCTCTACCAACCTTTATAAAATTGGCAACTATCAAAGAACATAACTAGTAACTAACTCTGAAGGGTTACTGATTCCAAAAATAATCAAGAAAAATCAAAGTTTAAATCACGACTCGTCAATAGCACAAAAAATCCAAGCACACTATATATATATAAGAAAATTTTAGTCCCAATACGATCTAAGTTGATCAACCAGGATGAATCGATGTTTGGGCAAGATAGAGAATGAGGTCATTGAAGTCTGAGCACGAGTATCCAAGATTTGAAATCCATGTCACAATTGGTTTTCAATTGAATAAGATCCCAATATATTGGATGATAAGAAAGGATGACCAAGTCAACTGGTCGGTCAAAGGAATTAGAATTTAAAGGTTGATGCAAGGATATAGAATTGAATCAATTTCCTCCTTTTGATAGAAAACTATATGTGATACCTCGGGTCTGTCTAATAAGTATAGTGTCTTGTCTTTCTGAAATATGTGAAAGGCAGACAATAAAGAGTTCAAAGACGATGTTATTGAGTACACTACGTGGCTCATAGACGACAAAATAGTTCAAAAGGGAATTGTCAAGGCTGTCGCGGATGAGACTCTAGGACAGTTTAACTATGTCTCCATCCATGTAGAATAATATATGAAAAGCGAACCAAAATGCAATAGGTTGATCAGACCATCTTGCACCGGTTCTGATTAGACAATATGTTAGTGGGTGCCGGCCCCCAATAATATATGTCATGATCAAGCTCAAAAAGAAGATAAGCTTGCAAAACTGGTTCTAAATTAGCAACATAAGGTAGTCAAAATATAAGTAAGGATAATGATGAAAGAAATTAAATAGTCTAAGTAAACTTATCAATGTGGTTCATGATGACTAGGATTGGCTGGGTAGTGAGACATTCTACCCACCTTAAAAGAGTTAAACTAATAGGGTGATGGAACAACGGGTCAAGCCATCAAGATAAAGTACAAAGTTGAGCATTTAAAGAATCAAGCAGAACACCAACACATGTCGGGTCAAAAGAAGTGAGTCAAGTTGGATTTCTAATTGAAATCAAAAATAGTTGGTATTATGGTATAGATCATAGTTAGTCATTTCGACTCGAAAGTCATATCAAAGGGATAGTATACAAGGAGATGAGTTTAATGGGACACGATATGCCCACATGAAGATGGACTCGGCTGGGCCTTGTACACAATTTGTTGGAGGGTAACAGCTAGTATTACACTCTGAATATCAAAGTCATGGTAAGAAATGTCAAGGATCCAAAATAGAAAATGGAAGTTCAAGAGGTGACAATTAATGCACAAAGTAAAGGAGATCAAGTTGAAGCACGAAATAAAATCAGTTACAGAATAAAATAATTTAAGGATACAGTTCTAGAGAGAAAATACTGTTAAGGAACGATCAAATCATTATTCAAATATTACGAACGGTTAGAGAGTCACAATAAAAGATCTAGATTTGAGGAAAGTCAAGTATCATCTGCCTCTGAAACCCCGAAGTTCACCTGATCATAATTGCCAATCGTATCTTTACCTTACTAGTCTCCCTATGATAATTCAATCCTCATATGTTTACCATCCAGATTTTACAACCTTCCGTTATCTAAATCCTTACCATGATCATCGTAGGCAGGATTCTAAATTTTCAAAACATTTCTCATGAAGCATGCCCCTTCTTATTAAGAATCAATACTATTCATTTTAAATCAATTTCCATATTTCTTCACATTGTCCCAATTTAGATCCGAAACCTCTAACTCAATTTTATGAGATCTTTAAACTGTTTAAATTGTTTTCTCGTATCATTCAATTCCCAAAACCTCTAGGCCTTACAAACTTATTTTCCATCGTAAAATCTACCTTCATATTTTCTTCGACATACAGCCATGAATATTATTCTCCAATATATTTTTTTATCACAACAATGTCCAAATTTCCATAGCCTTGTGTCCTTTCTATCCCTAGTCATTTCCTTACAATATCTTGTTCAATTTCATATCTTCATTGAATACCATTTAATTCTTTTTTCCATTACTAACCTTCTTTAAAGCCTTAGGGTAAAACTGCCCGAGAATCAATAACCAAATTTTTGAAGTTCTCAAACTAAGTTGACCTTGAATATCCTCATCAGTTTTGAAATACACTTACGAATTATTCATACCAAGTTTTCTCTAAGTGTGGTTTGTTTCCAGACTGGTAGTACACATCTCTTTGATTTCATCCTAGACCTTTACCACATATCATTCTCAAGTTTCCATGTTAACATCCAACCCTTTGGGTTCCTGCAAAATCATCACATGATAACCAGTTTAATCATTTCCGAGCAACATGATTTACGACACTTCCTCAATCTTTTCCATGAAAAATACGAAGACTCAAGGGTTACAAAGTATGCAGGTACGACAGAGTTTAAGAAAATGGGAATACAAGAAATAATGGTAAGGAAGGAATAATGAAGATCCGCTCAAAAGAGATGAACTAATCAATATCAAATTCAAGAGGAAAAGAAATTCAAATCAAAATTCGTAATAAGATTCTCAAGGGTCGTCCCTGGAATCTCTCAAAGGATCCAAAGTGTGATTGAGTATCTCTAATTCTAACACCTTATTTCTTATACTCTATAGCATGCTCATAGCAGTACAACTAAGTCGTCGTGCTACTACGAAATCGCACAAATGTGAATCTCGACCTGAATGGGCCACCACTAAAAACGTGTCACGACCCGTACCCTAGCGTTAGGGCACGAGACGTGGGTACGTCCAGCCTATGCCGCAGTGTCGACGGTAGAACGATGTTCTAGGTCATAGTCACATCTAAAACAATATGCTATACTCTCTAGACGGAGGACAAACACATAAGGATACTATCTCAATCACAACTCTAAAGATAGATAACAGCACGATGAAATAGATAAGATAATCCATAAGAGAGAGAATCAGGAGTGATAGTAAAACAGTTTCTATTAAACAAACACAAGATTTCAAATACAACTCTTAAGCCAGACAACAAAGAAAATGAACAAACTATAGGTAAATACTCCAAGCTCTACCAGTGTCCTCTAGGCTAACTGTGAACTCCAAGTACCTGTAAAAATTTATCAACGGGTCCAATCAGGACAGGAACGAGCACATATCTCTCACAACGGTTCATATCAGGAATGGACATATAAAACAAGCTATAGAAAACTATACATGAAATGCTGTAAAGAGAAATCAACAGAAGAGAAGATATAACTGAGATATAAATATGATAAATAAAGAATATAACCTTCTACGTGAAACAGAGCATGAATTGGTTATGTAAACAGCTTGGGTTGCACATGGATACAACTATGGAATGCACATGGATAACTACTGGGGATAATGATCACATAACCAACTACACTCTCCCTGCCCCCAACCAACACACAAGGATAGAAACATGTTATGTTATTGCACATGGATAACAAATACTGTATACATGGAGCTCATATGGTCATGAGTGTACATGAATAACATATGAGTGCACATGGATAAATGTGAATACATGGAGTACATGATGAACATGATAAAGTACATGAAACATGACATACTCGATGTATCCGAGGGGATAACATCGCATGAAAAAATCCAGAGGGTACTGATCCGTGTGAACGTCGTATCAACATCAAGTATACTAGTCTATAACAAGAGTACATATCCAAAGAAGCATGAAAAGATCAAAGAATGTACTCGCCTGGTAATCCAAGCCGCTGATAAATGTAGATGTCCAACTGGAGTCACAGTGTCCTATTTAGAGCAATCACAAGTCACAAAAGAGTCTAACATGAAATAAGAGTAATCTACAGTGCATTCTAGATAGTTTTAGGTCCTTCTAGGTCAAAGTCTAATCAACAAGTCCACTAGGTCAACTAAAGTCAAATTAAAGTCAAACTAAGTCAACTAGTCAAGTTCTAGTTCAATTCGGGTCAAACTAAGTCAATGGTTGACCTATAGTTGACTTTTGGTTAATATAGTCAACTTGGTCAAAGGGGATCAACTCTAGTCTCTAAGTATTAAACTATGAGGTTGTACTAATTCCGAATTACGGAAAAATAGGAATTGACTAACTAATGGTGACACCTAGAGAAAATATCTACAAACATTGTCGGATGATAAAAAAAATATCACCAACGTGTCCAGAAGTATCAAATCAGCTAGGACTGCCTGTCCTTAAGTCCAATTCTGGACACAGAGGCAAAACGGTAATTTCGGGCAAAAACGATGTCCGCCGTTGGACCCGCTTTGCACCGAAAAGCGTGCCAGAGTCAACAGTCTCTAAAGTCATCAAACTACATGACTACGGATCCGGTTTTCCGATACGAACCCAACCGTATGTCCAAAGTTGGATTCCGGCGGGCCGTGCACAAAATCGCCCGTTGAGTGGGACCGT
>JANAVB010028397.1:17474652-17498765 GCA_029216955.1 Iris pallida
AAGCAGCAAATTGCTAATCTGATAATGCCTCCATCTCAGTAGAAAGAACATCTTGTATCTTTTTGTCTTTCTTTATGCTATGTATGTAATGTCTTAAATTTTTTTATCAATAAAAGACATTTTGTTGTGGCTCTTATTATTTTTTGCATATCTTATTCAGATATAAATAATAGTGATAGAAAATATATTCAGAGGTGCAGGATATGATATATTTCTTTGTAGAAAATAATTATATTCATTATATCTGCTCAGAGGTAATGTGGACGTGGCAGAATATAATTTGTCGAATATTATTACTTCAAAATAGACAACTTAATCGAAGACGACAAGTTGCTGATATGGACAATGAAGGAAAAAGGTGTGAATAAAATAAATGAACGAAATAAATCGTCAGGATGAACGGATGGACCGTCAAATGAATTGAATGAACGGGTGAACCATCGGATGAATGTGAATGAATGGATGAACCGCCTGATATTAATGAATGGATGAACCGTCAGGTGATGGATGTGAATGAACGGATGAACTGTCTGATGATGATGAACGGATGAACCGTCAGGTGATGATGAATGAACGGACGAACCGTCGGATGAATGTGAATGAACGGATGAACCATCTGATATTAATGAACGGATGAACCGACAGGTGATGGATGTGAATGAACGGATGAACCGTCTGATGATGATGAACGGATGAACCGTCAGGTGATGATGAATGAACGGACGAACCGTCGGATGAATGTGACGTTTTATTATTTTGAGAATCTTTGCCTATAAATAGAACAGAAATCTGGAAGGAATGATCATTTCCACTATTCAACATAAAAATGTCGTCTAGAGATGCATCCAAGAAGGCTGAAATCACCCCAAAAGTTGAAACGGGTGTTGAAGAAACATCCGGTCGAACTGGTCCAGCCAGAGCAGACAGAGGCAGGCGAAGGTTCGTCTGCACCCAAACCACCACAAGATATCCTGGACTTCCTGCTTGAACCAGGAAAGACTGAAGAGGAAGAGGCCATGAGGATGGCTGCTTGCAAGTTCCTCGTGGGTTCCAGCAAAGATGTTCTCGGCTCTTTTGCTGATTATGTCTTTGATAAGGACGGCAGTGGTCCCCGTTCCAATGTCGAGAAGGATGACAGTGACCTTCCTTAATATTATGTAATCATCGTTTATGATAAAATAAAATTGAATTTTATTCATGAACTCGAACTTGTCTGATGATTTACAAATATTTACATTTATACATAATATTTCTTAAGAAATTTGCCGTTGATAGGCATCATAGCAACTCGACCATCCAGCTCTGAGAGTTGATAGGCTTCATTTGAGAAGACTTTGCTTACAACATAGGAGCCTTCCCATTTTGCGTCGAATTTGCCTTTGCTCATGTGAGTCATAGTCATAGGACGTCTGACCGTTAGAATAAGTTCTCCTTGTTGAAAGGTTCTAACTTTAACTTTGCGGTTGAAAGTCTTCGAGATGCGGGCTTGGTATAACTCAATATGTTGCTGAGCCAATAACCGCTTTTCATCAAGTGCTTCTAACTCTTGAAGTCGTAGAAGATCGTTGTTCTCTGTAGTGAGTTCATTAGCAATGGCAATCCTTAAAGAAGGAATTTGAAGTTCTAGAGGAAGAACTGCTTCACAACCATACACCAAAGAGAAATGTGTAAAGCCTGTGGGATTGCGGACTGTAGTTCGATAGGCCCAGAGACATTCACCAAGTTTCTCGCTCCAATTTCATTTTTTAGTAGACACAAACTTCTTGAGGAGCTTGATAATAGTTTTGTTGAAAGCTTCAGCTAATCCATTAGCAGCAGGATTGTAGGCTGTCGAAGCGACATTGTCAATTCGGTGATCATCGCAGAATCTTATGAATTTCTGGCTGATAAATTGAGGTCCGTTGTCGTGGATGATTCTTCGAGGTACACCAAATCTGTAGATAACATGGTGTTTGAGGAAGTTGATGACACTGCTGGTCTTGACTTCAGCCAGAGGTATAGCTTCAGCCCATTTAGAGAAATAATCGGTTATTGCTAATATGAACCGATGTCCTCTAGAAGAAGGAGGATTGATAGGACCTATGATGTCCATACCCCAAGCTTCAAAAGGCCAGAAAGCAGCCGTCGGATGCAGAAATTCTGAAGGTTGATGAATAAAATCTGCATGGATTTGACAAGCTCGACATTTTCTTGCATATTCAATGGCATCTGATACCATAGAGGGCCAGTAGTAACCCATGCGTCGGATGCGATCCTGTAATTTAGGACCGGATTGATGTGCTCCGCAAACACCATCGTGAGCTTCACGCAATACTTGTTTCGCTTCATCACCAGCAAGACAACGTAAGAGTAAGCCGTCATAAGTCCGCCGATAGAGAGTCTTTGTAGTTTGGTTGTAGTAGAATCGTAGAGATCGTCGACGAATACTCGTGGCCTCCTTGGGGTCTTCAGGCAGTATGTCGTGAACTACGAAGTCAATAAAAGGAGCTCTCCAATCTTCATCGAAAATATTAGCTTCAGCGAAGTTACTGAATTCAATTATTACGATTGTTTTCGATACAGAATAATTCTCGATTAGAGATGACCACCACCTGTTGTCTTCTGATAGAGATGGCTAGGACTGCTGTAAGATTGGCCAAAGCATCTGCCTCAGTATTACAAGCTCGGCGTACATATTCAATGAAGAAGGCTTTGAATGATGTAGCCATGTTGATTGCTGCTTCATGATAAGGCACTAAATCTTGATGACGAACTTCATAGGTTCCTCTAACCTGATTAACAACCATCTTAGAGTCGCCATAGACTTCAAGATACTCGACGTCAAGTTGTTTGGCTAGCTGAAGGCCAATGAATAGAGCATTGTAGTCTGCCACGTTATTGGAGCAAGGCTCATCTAAGGAATATGCTCTTTGAATAGCTGACCCATCTGGAGAGACGAGAACAACTCTGACTCCTGCTACAATGGCACCATTGGGTCCAATCTTGGATGCTCCGTCAAAGAATAGACGCCAAGTAGGAATTCTTCAGAGATTGTATTAGATTCCAAAGTCTCATCTGGAATTTTATCGTAAAGTTTGGATGTCTCTGGAACAGGATGGGCTGCTAAAAAATCCGCCAGTGCTTGACCTTTAACAGAATTTTGAGGAACATATACCATGTCATATTGGGCTAGCAGAATGGCCCATGTAGCCAGCCGAGAATTGAGTGTGCTGGGCTTCTTCATGAGTACCCGAAGAGGATTAACTCGGGATATGACATGAATGGTTTGACCAATGATATAATGTCGAGTCTTTTGAACAGCAAACATGAGAGCTAGGCATTCTTTTTCGACCGGACTATAACGGTGTTCAGCACCAATCATAGTACAACTGAGATAATAGATAGCTTGTTCATGGCCTTCTTTGTTCTTTTGGGCAAGTAAAGCACCCAATGAATGATCCATAGCATGGACATACATTAAGAATGGTATGCCAGATATTGGTGGCACCAAGACCGGTGGATTCATGAGATACCGCTTGATGTCGTCAAATGCTCGTTGATATTCTTCGGTCCAAACGAAAGATACACCCTTTTTCATGAGTTGAGTGAATGGTCTGCAGTGTCCAGACAGATTCAAAATAAATCTCCTGATGTACGCAAGTCGACCTTGGAATCCTCGTAGCTCTTTTAGGTTACGTGGAGGACGCATCTCTTGAATGGCTTTGATCTTCTCGGGATCTACGTATATACCCTTAGAAGTAATAACGAAGCCGAGAAATTTACCACTAGAGACACCCAAGAATGACTTGGTGGGATTCATTTTGAGTTGATGTTGGCGCATGAGATTGAAGATAGTTCTCAAGTCTTGGATGTGATCTTCCTTCAGACGACTTTTGACAGCAATATCATCAACATAGCATTCGACAGTCTTGTGCATATGATCTCGAAAGATGGTACTCATGGCTTGTTGATATGTTGCACCAGCATTCTTGAGACCAAACGGCATCACAGTATAACAATAGACTCCACGAGGAGTGCGGAAAGAAGTATGTTTTTCATCTTCAGGATTCATCCGAATTTGATTATATCCGGAGAATCCGTCCATGAAAGATATTCTTTCGAACCCACACGTATTGTCGATCATGACGTCCGTGATAGGGAGAGGAAATTCATCTTTTGGACATGCTTCATTAAGATCCCGAAAATCAATACAAACTCAAATTTGCCAGTTTCTTTAGAACTGGGACAACATTAGCTACCCAATCAGGATGCTGCTCTTCTCTGATAAAGCCGTAAGCTATGAGCTTTTTGACTTCATCGTCGATTGTATCCATCATTTCTGGCTTGAAACGCCGTTGTTGCTGTTTGACCGATTTTGCATTTGGCAGAATGTTCAATTTGTGAGTAGCAACTTTAGGATCCAGCCCTGGCATGTCTGCATAGCTCCAGGCAAAGACGTTAATATATTCTTTAATAAGAAGAATTAATTCTTGTTTATCCTCTTCTGGAAGGTTCTTGCTGATGAATATTGGACGAGGTGACCCGTTCTCTCCTACATTAATTTGAACTAATTGATCTTCGATAGGAGGTTCCCTTTGTTCGAATCGGAGTTCCCATTGGGTATCCATTCGTTGAGCCCAAGGATCTGTTTCAGAACTTTCTTCAATATCCTTGTCATAGCCTTCTGGAAGTTCAACAGAGACCATATTAGAAGATACAGTTAACCGATGAACTTGACCAATGCTGGTGTCAGAATCCCACGATCTGGAATCAGAAGAGTTAGAACGTTCTTCACTATCGAATTCAGAGCCTGCTGGGGATAACACTGGAGGTGAAGCATATCCGAGACCTCTTTTAGTCCTGCTGTAGTACATCTCTGACTTTTCTTTCGGAACAGCCGTACGGAGAGGAGTTCTTCTACCTTTACCATAGTTGAGGCCACTCTTAAAGTCATAACCCATCTTTCGGATGATGTCTTTTGATTGTTGACTGTAACGACGGAGTTGAAGATGCCCCATGTCGTTAACTTTGCTATCATCCGTATAGCTAAATTGTTGTTCCGGTCCTTTACTAAAAAGTATTGGACTTTCACCTTTCTTACGAGCGGGAACAATACGATATGAATCCTTTGGGTGTTCAACTGAAACTTCAGTTTGAAGAGATTGCACAACTCCTATTGTAAATGACTGAAAGCTACCTAACATATCCAAGTAGCATTCAGCATGATAAATGACATCAGTATACTGGAAAGTAGATGCTTTTTCATTGATTTGTACATTTGTATTTACAGCAGGACCTTCAGCCTTAACAGGCTTGGTCAGATTGATTACAAGAGGGGAAGAAGAAGAACGTAGAGGAGGATTAGCTTTGTTACGACGGAGGTCGATAACAAGCGGCTCAGAGGAGGTGAGCTCCTTTTCTCCTTGTTATGAGGTAGATTGATAACAAGCGGCTCAGAAGAAGTGAGCTACTTTTTGTCTTTGTTACGACATAAGTCGATAACAAGCGGCTCAGAAAAGGTGAGCTCCCTTTGATCTTGACCACCATCAGTTGGTTGCTTCTGGACTGGCAAGTGAATAGCTAGTGGTTTGGAGGATTGAGGACGAGAGACACGCCCTTTAACAGGTATGATAAGGGGTATCTTTGGGCACTGCTTCTGATTCTTCTTTAGTATCCAGAGACAAGACAACCTTCATGAATTTATCCTTGTACATGTGAGCGTCGTTGCAGTACGCTTCAACGCCTTTGAAAGGATAGAGATCAGCAACCTCCTTCTGGACTTCTCCATTATCATCAACATATTTGAAACATTGATGAAGAGTTGATGGAACAATATTGTATTCATGTAGGAATGGTCTCCCCAATAAAGCATTATAAGAACAACTATGATTGTCGATGATATAGAAGGTCACTTTTGTGCGCAGATTGCCTATTTGGAGTTTTAGGCGAATCTTGCCCAAAGGTTCACTTCTTCCTTGATTGAACCCAAGGATGGTGGTGATTGTACTGGAGAGACTATGTACAGGGATCTTCAACGCATCTAACATTGTCTTCGGCATGATGCTAAGGGCAGACCCTGGGTCTATCAGAATACGATCGACTTTCATCGAGTCGACATATCCTGTATAGTAGAAAGGACGGCCATGTCTGTTGTCTTCCATCAACATGTCGTCTTGTGTAAAAGTTATGTTTGGAATTAACTCCAACACGCTATGACAATGGAGGCAAGAGACTGGCTCTGCTTTCGGCTTCTTCAGAAGGGCTAAACAGGTTTCAGCTTGCATAAGAGCTTCGCTCAAAGTTTTCCGAGTCTCTTTGGAAAGGCGCAAGAGCTCGAAGATTGACAGCCGGGCCGGTGTATTGCTAACTGAGCCAAAATATCAAAGTTGTAAGGTTTTTCAAGTCCAGAAGGAGATGTCTTCTCCAATGGTTTGTCAAAGCGGACTTGCTGTTTTCCTTTGTCAGCGACCGTCGGTTTGGGAGGAATGGGTATCACAACTGGTGAGGAAGCAATAGGAATATCCTCAGTAGAAGCAGGCTGCACTGGAGCAGGTTCAGAGGAAGAAGCAGGATTCTCTTGGGCTTCAGGATAATCTTTTAGATAAGCTTTCCCTGATCTGGTGCCCAACAGGATTTTTTTCGTCAACTATGGGGTCAAAAGACACCATATTGCAAATCTTTGTCTTGTCCTTGGAGCGGTCTTTCTTCTTGGAGGAAGAGGGAAGTTCAAACTCTGAAGCAAGATCCGGATGAATCCACATAATCTCGCCATTGTCAAGAGACAAGGGGACGAGACCTTCACTTCGTGGAGGAGGAAGATTCTTAATCTTAAGAGTAGCTTTAGGGATAGAAATGACGCCATGCTGCACCATCTGGGGCGGGAAGTCACCGAACTGAACTGATACCATGTTTGCAGTAACAGTCTTCTCGTCTTGTTGTAAAGTGACGACGCCAGCGTTGACCAGCTCCTGGATTTTGCCTTTGAGCACATAACATGCTCGAGTGGGATGTCCGATGAACCTGTGATAAACACAGTACTTGGGATGATCAGTCTTACCGACTTTATCGGACTTCTTTGGATCTGGAAGTTGGATTTTATTGCTTTTGATTAAGCAATCAAAGATGCTAACTGTGTCATTCTCGTCAAAGAAATACTCTACTTTAGGACGAGGTTCTCTCGGTGGAGGTGCTGAAGGAGTAGAAGTAGATGTAGGAGGAGCTACGTTGACCGCCAAAGATTCTTTGTTCTTATTCAAATTGATGTTCAAAGTTTCTTTTGGTTTACGGTTGTTCTGGCGATTGCCACCGCCTGATGTTTGATGTTCATCCCGGTCGGGGTTAGACATTTGTACCCCTAGCTGCTTGAATTTGTCGGTGCTAACTTCAGCTGCTTTAGCGTTGACAATGAAGGATGGCCAATCTTGGAATTGAGTAGACCCCGTCCACATGCTGATGATAGGCAATAGATTTACCTTGCAGGTGTCTATGGTGACAGGAGCCGGAGTTTCCGGTAGCATTTTTAAAGCTTTCCGGCGGAATCTTTTGATGAAACTCTCAGCAGTTTCATTATACTTTTGTTTGATTTTATTGAGGGCTGACATAGTCATGTCATTGATCCCCTCGTAAAATCATTCCAAGAAGATTTGCTTTAAGCCAGAGAAGGAGGTGATACAACCATCGGGCAAACTTCTATACCAATCGTATGCTACGCCGGCTAAACAGCCGACGAATACTCTGGTAAGAAGAGCGTCATTTGGTTGAAGTTGAACAATCATAACCTCAAAATGGTTGATGAACTGACTGGGAGATGTGCTGCCATCAAACAGCGAGATAGTTGGGATCTTGTACTTTGGAGGAAACGGGACTTCCTTTCATTCAACTGGGTAAGGTTGCTTGATCCCCAACCTCTGCAAGTTATCCTTCTCCTTGAAAGCTTCGAACTAGGTTCGCAGGAGCTTTACAGCTTCATTGGCATCTTCCACTGATGTAGAAGGAGCATGCTGAACCGCAGTATTAGGAGGAGGAACAGCATGATAAGCACTACTCCTAGCACCTGATTGACTGGGTGTAGGTTGGACTTGTACAGGAGGTACTGGAAGAGATGCTACCCCCAGCCCTGTATTAGCAGGCACCGATGATGCTATGATTTCAGGATTTGTAGACGGTACTGTCGGTGGTACTGTGTGCTGAGCCACAATGATGGAATGCATACTTGCGACCATTTCCGCCATTGTCTTCAACTTATCTTCTAGTGAAGCTATTCTTTGTTCTTGACTAGCTGAACTGGAAGCATCAGGATCTTCATTAACAACGTAAGCTGTCACTTCTCTGGGTACAGTGGAAGACACTGTCTGTTCTGAGCTTTCGCTATATGCATCATAATCGGAGAAAGAATCATCTCCTGAGTGAGAAGGAATGAGACGTTCAGAAGGATTTTGAAGATTCATTTGACTGATTGTGTCTCGGCTTCGGGATCTGGTATGTTGGAATACTCCTTCAGAGGATTCTTGGAGTAAATCCAAGTACCGTTGGCTTGGCTTGCGAGGCTTCCCGTGCTTAGAGCACTTCCTACCCCCAGTGTCTCTGGAAGTCATGTTGACGGAAGCGTACAGAACCTCATCTTCATCTTCCGACATAGGTTCAGAGTAAGAAAAGTTCAGACGATCGAAGACAGATCGTCTAGTTGTTTGACAACAACACTTGATAACAACCTTATGATTACAATGATGATGATCACTTGGTTGAATTGGAAGTATTGAAGTGTTGTCTCGCCTTTGCTTGAGGTGTTCTCGGAGATCGGGAACAGCAATGGGACGAGAAGAAGTTCGAGGGATATGTTCTTTAATAACATTCGGAACATGGTTCCGGTTCTTCAAATGTTTTGTCCCATGAGTGTACAGGAAAGTGCTCATTTCATTGGGCATAAGTGTCTGGATTCTTGATCCTGGAAATTTATTTTTGATGATGTTTGGTCTTCGGCATTGGCTGTTTACGTTTCATCGAAGTTGGCATGTTGAGATAAGTTCTTAAATCAGCAAACTCACCCCCAGGGGTTTCTGTTTGAGACACCAGTAATTTTCCCTGTCTTGAACGGAAGATTTTGAGGGTTGGGAGATCTTGGAACTCTGCTACCGGAGTAGGCAGAATACCTCTTTGATCAGTACAAGTTCTTTTAACATAGAGAGAAGAATCCTTGTTTGAAAGAATTTTTGTACTGACTGATGCCAAGGCACGTTCAGTGTGATCTTCTACGGTAAAGACCGAAGAAGACTGAGAAAAGACCAAAGGGCCTTTTCTTTGTTTTGTAAAGAAGGGTTAGCTAAAAAGCGTTTCCCTCTGTTGTCTTCCAAGTCAAGAGCCGAGAAAGTTTGAGAAAAGACCAAAGGGCCTTTTCCTTTGTTCTGAGGAAGAGGAATAGCCAAAAGACTACCCCCAGTGGATTGCGCAGGAGCAGCAGGGTGTTGGAGATGAGCAGCATTCTTCCTCTTGTTGTGAGAAGAAGAAAGATTAGCCAAAGGGCTGTCTTTCTTAGATTGCGCAGGCACAGATTACGCATGAGTTGATGGCGTACTGGGTGACTGCGCAGGAGAGTCTTTAGCAGATGACTTTCTGGTTCTGGCCACAGACACTGTGGTTTGCGCATCAGGAGTTCTGGCCACTGAGTGTTTGGGGTGCACTCTAGTTGCTGGAGTGTTGGTTTGCGCAGGAAGATTGGCAGCCAACTGCGCCAGAGGCAGAAGAGTCTTGCCCCTTGATAGGGCAGCATATGAAGTCTCTTGTGCACTGGCAACAGCAGATTGCGCATGGGTAGTTGAGACAGATTATGCAACAGTCTTAGTGACAGTAACTGTAGACTGTGCAGCAGATTGCACAGCAGGCTTCTTGGCAGACTGCACAGCAGTCTTGCTGGCAGAGTTAATGGACTGCATAGCAGTCTTGGAGACCCACACTGGGCGTACTTTGCTTGTGGCAGAAGTGGTTGTAGTGCGAGAAGTGGTCTTCAAGTTGATCATGGCTTCGTAGGCTGTCTGGTTGACCTTTACAACCAGAGTCTTCTGCGTCTTCCCGATAGACGCTACGTCACATTGAGTTGTCACTTCCTCGTCGGAGGAGAAAGTCGTCCCCAGCAGAGTCGTCATTTTGTTTCCAAAAACAAAAGTATGAAACTTTATTAATACAAACTTTGTAAAGATTACAAAAATTCTGAGAAAGTACAACTGTAGGAATCCAATCTAGAAGACGATTGCTTTATCCCTTGGATGATGTGAACTTTGAAGACAGTAGCCTCTGAAGTTGAAGGTAAAAGCCTCGGAAGAATGCAGCAGCACTTGGGCAAGAACTCCTGAACTCTCTGATATTTCTGAACTTTTATGTCTGATCTCTCTCTATCTGATCCCCTTGAATGAAGACTTAAAACTCTATTTATAGAGTTCTGGAAATAACTAATTTTTAGTTATTCTGAATGGCGCAAGTTGGATTGCGCATGAACTGGATTGCGCAACATCAGATTGTGCAGGCAGTCGTCTGTCGTGGACCAACTGTCTTCGACACATGGCATCTTTTGATTGAAATGCGCATGATCGTGTAAAGACGGTTGCCATGTAATGAGCAATTGATGGCATGAATGCCACGTGTACTTTTGTTAGTTGACATGATAGATGCGCAACCTGAATTGCACTGGCATCGGGTTGCGCTAGGCTGGCTTGCGCAGGAATGGATTGTGCCAGTATGGATTGTGCATCAGACAGGCTGGCCGATTGCGCTGCCAGCTGTCCTCGAGCGCCGTGCTGCACGATTAAACAAACAGTCGCCTCGTTCTCCGTGTTTGTCAGCTGTCAGAAGATTTGATTGTGTCAGGTAATGATGATTATTTGCCACGTCAGCCTGCGCGCTTGAGAGTGTGCGCAGTCTAGTGTGCGCAATCTGTATGATGCGCAATCTGATGTCTGCACAGTTTATTTGAAAGATTCATTTCTCGATCTTCATGACTTTGTTGATGTGTACAACTTAATTTTTAGGACCTACAGGTTGCGCACACTCTGGCGCAACCTGGCTCCTAACCTGGCGCAACCTAGCTGGCACCACTTGACCCCTGGCACCATTTGTCCCTTTGCGCCATTTATCTCTTGGTACCATTTGTTCCTTGGCACCATTTGTCCCTTGGCACCATTTGTTCCTTGGCACCATTTGTCCCCTGGCACCATAATCATAGTTTTAATCTTTTGGCATATTTTATGCTTGGCCGTTTTTGATATTTTTTCGACTGTACTAAATTCTTAAACATGATTAGATGATCTTGTATAGTTAGAAAATGATTGTACACCCTATATACTTGACACTAGCACATGTACTTACTTATTTATTCCTTCTCACATGCCATGATATGTCTTTCCTTTCGATTCTTTCTTATATGCTATGCTATGTATTGTCATGCCTTCCCGAATTTATTGTACTTTACAGTCTATGCCATGTCTATAATTTCTTTATAGTGGCCCTTCGTAGCGCACCCATGTTTCATGTCTTCTTTGCTTACTAGATAGTGGCCCGTCATGACGCACCCATGTTACATGTCTTCTTTGCTTACTAGATAGTGACTCGTCGTGGTGCACTCTTGTACATGTCTTTCTTTTCTTACATGATAGTGGCCTGTCATGGCGCACTCCCTATTTTCTCTATAGTGGCTCGTCGTAGTGCACTCTTAGCTTCCAACTTATTATATTTTCTTGTTATGGCTTGTTATAGTACACTTTCTTGTATTGTCCAGTCTTGCATATCATGTCTAGGATGCATTCTACGGAATGCCACACCCAGAATCCAATAAGAAAATGTTAAGGACTAATAACTAGATTAATTACCTAGATCATTGGGAGGAAAGAATTTTCCAGTTACCTGCAGCCCTTCGTGTTCCGGTCTATATATATATATATATATATATATATATTATATATATATATATATATATATATATATATATATATATATATATATATATGTACACACACACAAACACATAGGATTTGGAGCTATCTGTCATGATGAGCACACTTCCAGCACACTGTCGAGGGGGCAGTTCTTTAAGACACTGTATCTTACTACGGTGTCTTTGCTATACTTATTTTTCTTTTGGCCTGGATGAGTCGGATAGTTTACAGGACAGGTAACTAGATTGGATTTCTCAAAAGTGCATCTTGTTAGTAATTATGATTGTGATAACCCTAGTTAGCTAATGTATAAAGCCGTACTCATTGCTTGGCCGTGATTGTTGTATGGAGTCTAGTCTAGTCTACTTTTGTCTAGGAAGTGTACGTATATGTTTATTTTAGTACATTATTGTTTATGCTTTACTTTTGTCGATAATGATTAGAAACTAAGTTCTGTTCAGGAGAAGGGTTACAACCCCGGTCCTTGTTTAGTTTACGGGTTGTAACTTGGGTTCCAGAATAGTTTCTTAGTCATCTTGTCATTTGCCATCATATTTAGTACTCACACGCTATACGTGATTCCTATGTTGTACATTGATTAGAGACTAAGTTCTGTTCAGGAGAAGGGTTACAGTCCCGGTCCTTGTTTGGTTTATGGGTTATCGGGTTCCGGAATAGTTCATAAGTCATCTTATCATTTGTCGTTCTTTATAGTTCTCACATGCTCTCATGCCTAGTTATCTAATATGTCCACATGTCCTAGTTACCCTACATGTTTACATAGCCCAGTTACCTTACATGCTCACATGTCCCAGTTGTCTTCCATACTCACATGTCCGGTTATCTCACATGCTCCCATGTTCAAATATCTCACATGTTTCCATGTCCAGTTTCTCTTATCTATTCACATGCTTCCATTTACTTTACATGTCCACACTTTACATTATGTCACACATTAATTACTTTAGCTCCATGTTGCTTTGCTTATCTTTTCTATTCTCGAGATGAGTGCATTGGTAGTGCACGAGTCTCTATCCGTATTTACTTATTTATGTCTCTATCCATTGTTACATTAGTTATTGCTGGTTTTAGTTCATAGTTTGGCTTCTTTTGTGGTACTTGCTATTGGGGGTCTGATCCACTGGTTTTGTTTGGCCAGATTAGATAGAGGAGCCCAGAGGATCTTCCGTACCATCTACTCGACGGTGACTACCCGGAGTACCAAAGTACCTTAGTGGATTTTCCTATATCATTCTTCTACTAGTTATGTACATTATTCTTTTGTGACGTTTAGCCTTCGAGCACGTGTTTAGCTCGTGTTTTGGATCTTGACATTTAGCCTACGGGCCTAAATATGATTTGTGTATTTTAGACTATAGCTAGAGCTTATCATGTATGACTAACTCTTGCTAGTTCTTCACTTTGTATTACTAGCTTCATGATCCATGTATATATAGTTTGGGACGTTTTACTATTTTATGTCTGATGATCATACTTCTTGTACTTTGCATATTTGCCTGTGATTGAGATACCTAGGATTGCTTTACCTAGGATTTGACAGTTGGATTGTAGTAGTAACCCCCATGTCTCTACAGCTTATACGTTATTTTAGGGTACTGGAGTACTTTGGAATACGTAGCTGGCCTGGTCCGTCTCTACTTGCTAGTATCCTGGTTCTGGGACATGACATAGGTTTTAATGGTGGCTCATGCAGGTCTGATTTATCAGATATGTGGGGGTTACTGATATTTAGATATCTCAGCCACAATTCTCCTTTATTGATATCATTCGTATTATTCTATATCTGTGATCCTTTGACCTGATATCTGCCTTGATCGTTGATCTTTTCTGTTCCCTCGATTTGATCCTTGTGTCCTTTAACTTTTAGGGGTATTGTTCTTAATCCTTCCAATCATCTTATTTGGGTTCTGTCGATGGTAGGTCAGCAATCTTCTGTTAGGCCAGTTTTGGAGGATCAATCTCAGCATTCAGGAGCAGAGTCGGAAGTCGACCTGATAAGCCTTATTTTTTAAGATTAAAATTAAAAATTAAAATTAATATCAACATTCATATTAACATTAAATTAATATTTAAAATATAATTTTTAGAGGTTATCTATTTCTAAAGATATATTGTTTTAAAAAAAATCTCTTTATTTTTAGAAATAAATTAATCTCTCTTTATTTAAAAATAAATAGACAGATAAGTCTTATTTTTTAAGAAAGAGATACATTTATTTTTAAAAGGAGAGATTTAAATATTTAAAGAGAAAGAAATTCAGAAGATAAACATACGTTGAGTTCTTATTCTCTCCGTAAGAAATTAGCCTATCCCGTAAACTTTTCCCGTATAAGAAGGGATAATATATATATATATTTATATATATTATATATATATATATATATATATATATATATATATATATATTATTATATATATATATTATATTATTATATATATATATTTATTATATTATTTATTTATTTATTTTTATTTATTTATTTATTTATTTATTATTTTTATATATAAGTAAAGAAAAGAAAGAGAATATATATGCCAATGACCTCTAGCTCAAGTGGTCAGAGTGAGGCACATCCTTCCAAGATGTTGCAGGTTTGAGCAACGATAGAAGCACATTTAATTTCATGTGGAGGAATAAATGTGAGTGCGGGCCGGATGCGGTCAGATACAAGTGCTGGTGCGGGCCTTCGGACGGAGCCTGATGCGGTGAGATACAAGTACGTATGAGCGCCTTCGGGTCGAGCTTAATGCTGTAAGATACAAGTACAGTTACGGACCTTCAGGCCGAGTTTGTAGGCCTTCGAACTAGGAGTCTGTAACAGAATTACTTATTTCAATATATATATATATATATATCTATATATATAATATATATATAATATTATATATATATTCCCAAGTCGTAGGAGTGGAAATACATATAGTGTCACGCCCCGCTTCCCAGAATATGGTAAGACGGGTACGAACATATCCCCAGGCTACGCGCCATACGAATACTCCAGTACCCATATTTGCGATTGTCGTCCTTACAGTTCTAGGATAGGATTATCACAGGTCATCGGGTACATAATAATAATTAATAATTTGATTACAGGATAATAGAAAATTATTATTCTACCCGATTACAACCTTTAACCAATATACATATATACATAACCAGCTACAAAATACTACTAGCTGATGCCCAAGGTCGACCTCCTCTTGTCTTATTCATTAAGCTCCTCTTCAGTGTACATTGGCATTCCCTCATGACCTTCATCAAAACATAATAAACAAAACTAGGTCATCAATACGACGAGCAAGCCCTCAGTCAAGGAGTAAGGAAGGTAAAGTAAGATGATAAAATTATCGAAATTGAATGGAGGAAAGGATAATTTTAAAAGTAGATTTACTGATATGAAATTTCTTATAGTATTAGCATTTTTTTCTAAAAGAATTCTGGTGTCAGGTATAAATGTGTAAACCTCATACAAATGTTATATACAAATGCAATATTTAGAGAAACACTTCTGGATCACACAGCTTCTATTATCTCAACAACAATCCCATTACCCGGGATCAGGTTTATACTTAATGGGCGGTGCGTAGATTTATCCGTCCCATTAGTATCAGGAATCACGTAATGATGTGATATAATCAGGATAACACATGAGTTATTTTCTGAGTTACTAGAATCAAGTGTTATAACAATTGTTATATGACCTAAAATTTTCCAAGAATATAGGAACCAGGCTATATTGGATATTACAGGGCCAAATTCGGGGATTCGTAATCCAATAGAAAACAGGAAACAGAAAAGTGAGCTAAGCCTCACCTCGGCCATCGTATGGCCGTACGAATGCCGATAACCGGAACTGATCAATTTTTAATATATAATTATTGTAAAGAATTCAAAGGTGTGATCCAAGCATTCTCTCCCATTCCCAATGCAATTCTAACCAAAATGTAATTTAGTTACAGTAAAACTTTAAATTTTGTATTTGTATCTCGTTTTTCGTGTGATAGGGAACACACGTTATAAGCGAATATTATTTAAGCAGGTGATTCCATCTTAGCGAAATAAAATATCAAACCACAATTTGTGTGCCTAAGGCAACACTTTCAAGGATTTCAGGATCAAGGTTGTGTTAGAAAATTTGATAAAATTTTAGAAACTAGGGTTTAATCATTTCGATTTTCTAAAAATGGCTAACACTGAAATTTTTTAAAAATTTCGGCAGAGACTCCTTTGTATTTTGGAGCCCAAAATTTTCACAAGAGTATAAAAACACCAGAGAAACCCTCCGTAGAATTCTCCGGTACGTCGACCCCTTCGGTGGAACAACACAACACTGGAAATCACACGCAGTATATATTTATAAAGCAAAAACTGCATAACAATAATCTTTTACCAATTGTACGCTTTACTTTAGCATTAGCTATATTAGCAAATTACCATTGATCCAGATTTTCTACACAAGTCCGAAAAATCAAATTAAATCAATGATTATAAATTTCCATTAACTCTTTAGATAACAACATTTTAATATATGATATACAATTCTTAATAACTAGAATATCAAATCTTGTTCTAAGTTAACGATCAAAATATATATATATATATTATTATAATATATATATATATATATATAATATATATAATAATATATATAATATATATATAACATGAAATTTTTGATTAAGAATATGTACTTCCTAACCAAGCAATACTTAGAAATTTTGGACTCGAAGTCTTATAGAGTTTAGTATTTAGGATTCATGCCATTTAGGCTCAATACGGAATTTATCTTCAGCATAAATGCTGGATTATATTCACTTTAGTTTTTAAAAATACCAATTGTCAAACTATGGACTGATACATTTAAACATCTTCTATACTATGATATCTATCTACTTATACAAGATTTTCAATTTTAAAGTACAAGGAAACCATTATGAATCATATTAATGCTAAATTTTTATTCTTAAGACCTTTTTAAAGTAATAGGGTTGGCTTTGGACCGATACGTCCTTGAAACTTAGGAAAATGGAATATAGCCTATTAGACAGATTTCCTTATAATACTAGTTTTGAGCATTCGGTCTGTTATAAAAAAAATTAAAGAGTTAACCTACCTAGGTTATTGTAGCAAAAACCTACTTCTGAATTTCATACTTAGTGACTTAAGGAGGATTCAAATTATTGTCCAAAATGATCGATACAACCATGTTAGATTATGGAAATCATTCTACGGTTGCCTATATAACCCTAGTTACTAGTTCATAAAAATTCCCCGTAGTCTAAGAACATTATTATTATCTTAGTTTTGGACAACAACAACTTTTGAATTTATGACTGCTACTAAGAATATCTATACAAAGGCAAATCAATATTAACCCAAAATCAACTATTGCATTCATAGTGTATATTGTTTGTCTCTCTCTATTTGAAATTTTTTTTTTGAATATATTATATATATATATATTAATATATAGATATATATATATATATATATATATTTGTTGTCTCTCTCTATTTTGAATATATATATATATATATATATATATATATATATATATATATATTAATATATATATATATATTATATATATATATATGTGTGTGTGGTGTGTGTGTGTGTGTGTGTGGTGTGTGTGTGTGTGGGGAGCGGATCAAAAGTCCCCCTTAGAAAACCCCCTAAAAACCTCCCTCACTCTCAGCCTTAATTTAATGTTAATATTAATGTTAATATTAATTTTAATGTTAATATTAATGTTAATATTAACATTAAATACTAAAATTAACATTAAACTTAACATTAAAATTAATATTAACATTAACATTAATATTAATATTAACATTAACATTAACATTAATATAAAAATAATATTAATATTAAACATTAACATTAACATTAACATTAATAATAACATTAATATTAATGTTAATATTAACATTAACATTAATATTAACATTAAATTGTGGTGAGAGTGGGGGGGGGGGGGGGGGGGTTATGGGGTTTTCTAAGGGGGGCTTTTGATCCGCTCCATTATATATATATATATATACTATATATATATATATATATATATATATATATATATATATATATATATATATAATATAATATATATATATATAATATATATATGTAACATTAACATGCCATCTTATCTAAAACTTATATTGCATCCAAATTTATCAATCAAAATCAATTCGGTATACCATAATGTGAGTCCCGTGGTCCTATAATATATATATATATATATATATATATATATATATAGATATATATATATATATATATATAGATATATAATATATATATTTTTTTTTTATAATAAATATATATATATATATATATATATATATATATATATATATATATATATTATATATATATATATATATATATATATATATAACAATTTTCAGGAATTAACTTCATAAAATTATTAGAATTAGGTTTCTTAGTTTAAAATAAGATCCAAAATCAAGAAATAAAAGTTGAAAGAAAGAGAGAGGGTTAAAGAGGAAGGAAGGACTTGCCTTGGGGATGAAGGGTTTGGAAATTGGGGCTATGGCTTGAATCTTATTCTTCTACAATACTTCTCCAAATTCTCCTTCTTCTTCTTTCAAATTTTTCTTCTAGAAGAAAAGGGGTTTGGGCTTAGATTTTGTTGATGGATATGATGACGAAGATGAATATGGTGCGGGAGGTGATGGAGGTTGCGGATAGGAGGGAGGCCGGCGGCGGTGAGGGGGGGTGGTGGCCTGTCGGCCGGTGGTGGCGGCCGCCGTAGGCTGCACCGGCGGCGCGGGTGCGCGGGAGAGGATGATGTGTGAGAGAGATAGAGAGATGAGGAGGTAAGAGTGATGGATAGAGGGAGTTTAAGAAGGAGATAGGTGGTGAAGATGGGAGGGAACCGAGAGAGGGGGAAGAAGGAGAGTGCCAGCCCTCTCTCTCCCTTTCTCTATACAATTTTTTTTGAGACATAATAATTATGTCTAGATTATAAAATTACCCATATACCCCTATCTCAACATGCATGGAGACACTTGGAGGGTTATGTGTCATGAAAAATTCTACAATTACAAATTTTATTAAGGTACATTTGCAATTATTTTTGTTTAATAAAAACAAGTAATATATAGTTAATATTTTAGAATAACCCTTATTTAACACATATATACAATAAATTGTGGCTACCTAAATATGCAAAAAAATAAATCAAATCACGCAAATACAGAGATGTCCGATACCGAAAACTATTACGAGATACAACAATTTAAATAAAATAATAATTTAAGTATTATGAATTAAGGTTATGACATATAGGATGAAAACCAATCCGAGCTAGATGGAGGATTTGGGTCGGCCCAGACTTAACTTATCATGGGTCGATCCAGCACAGATTTCACCGATCAGTTCCAAGCCGTCTGGTCCACGTAACACCTTGAGGCTTAGCTAAATTTGAGATTGTTTATCAGAAAATTGCATCAAAAGCATACAAGTTTAAAGAATTTCGTAGAAGGAACAAAGTATACTAAATTTATAAAATAAGCATTATTTTACCTAAAGAAGGGCGTAGAATGTAATTGCTAACTATAAGCCTTATTTTAGGGCTGGTGTGTAAACGATTGTCTTATTTTTTTATTTTTACAGTCGTTTAAGATTACAATTAGGAGGGGTTTGGAAGTGGATTAGCAAAAGACGCCCTTTTTTAGGCATTTTTTTATAAAAAAATGAAAAAAAAAAATGCCCTTTTTTGGCGTTATTTGCTTTATTTAATTAGCCTAAAATTAAAACAAACCACCAGCTATCTTCTTTGGGGTTACACAATTTAATTAGCTGACAAATGTAGAAGAAAAACTGCCAACTCCGGCTTGCTTTAATTGATTTAATTGTTACCTTATTGGGGGTTGCTTAATTTAATTGATTTAATTAGGCGATTTAATTAGCTGCCTTCTTTGGAGCTTGCTTAAATGTCATATAAGCTGCCTACCCATCCTTTTGTCCTAGTAGAGAAATATATGCTTTTGACCTCCTTTTTTGACCACTTTTTCTCTTTTGACCATATGTTTTGAATTGGGAGGCAGTTGCGGGGTGTTGGGAAGAGAAAAATGAGTGGGTGGTGTGTCACGACCCGTACCAGTATAAGGGTACGAGAAGGTACGTCCAGCCTACGTCGTAGTGTCATCGGTAGAACACTGTTCTAGGTCACTATCTAATCAACAACTCACGCAATTAAAATAAGGTACCTGTCACAACTTCAACCCCGAATGGAGGACAAGTATAAGATACGATAATACTCAATCACAATCTAAGCACGATAAGAACACAGGAGTTTAACAACTATATAAAACTCAAAACAACAACAACTTAAATAAATCCTAAAATAACAACATCTCAACAATCTTAAGACACCATATTATTAAAATAAGTTCTAAAAGAGAAACTAAACCATAAACTGGTAATATACTCCAAGTTCTACTGATCCTCTAGGCTAGCTGTGAATCTCAGGTTACCTGTAATATTTTACAGGTCCAGTCAGGACAGGAGCGAGCACAGTACATCTCACGCAGTTCATAATGTGTTAGAAAATATAAACATGCAGAAGAGTAAGATACATAATGACTGTAGGAATTACAAGATGTAAAAGAGATAACTGTAATGTAAATATCTAACTATAGGTAGAGAACTAACAGTAAACTAGTAATTTAGAGTACAAGATAGACATGTGAACGGCTTGATAATAAACATGAAAGTTTGTACATGGCTACACTACTTTGGAATTGTTCACATGACCATTTATACTCCCTCGTACCCCAATCAATAAACAAGGATACAGACAGTTATGTTATTGTACATGATTTCACATGGGGGCCCATAAATAGGTACACATGAAGTATACATGAGGGGCTCTGTGAACATGAGAGTACATGAATCACAAAAGTGCACATGAATGGTGATCAAAGTACCGGAGTACATGATGAAAGTGAAACGCACATGACATGACGTACCTGATGCTCCCGAGGGGAATAACATCGCATGAAGAGATTGTCTGCCCCAAAATCAGAAAATGGAGAGCGGGGGCGAACATAGCCAGTACGTATATTGAAGTGCAACCCACCTCGCTATACGGTCACGGCTGTCTAGATACATGAGGGTTTAACTACAATCCATCAGTCTCCATGGTCAATAACAGCCTAAATGTCTCAATCTCAAGCAAGCAAGTAAAGTTACAAGATGTAAGATCACAAATATACAATAGTAAGGCATTCCAGATATTACATATTCAGCTGATCATGAAGCTAGTCGTTTACAAAATGCGGGACTAGCAAGAGTTCAATAATACATGATCAACCCTAGGATTTATCAATCATGCTACGCCCGTAGGCAGACAGTAAATAAGGTATGCAATACGAGCTAACAGGTGCTCGCCGGCTAAGCGCCTCAAAATAATAATTTTACAATAGAGTGGAAAAACCAAAAAAATAAACTCACTCGTTGTCCTGGTTACGCCTGGTGGTCACCATCGGGCTGGAAAGTAGGTAGATCCTCTGGAGCTGCTCCAAAATCTGGCCATACAAAACCAGCTGGGTCAGATCCCAGAAAGAGCAAGTGCCACAAAAGGAGGCTTCACTTAAGAACTAAAACCAGCATATAGAACAATATTAAAAGTAATTATGAAAGAGCCTGTAGTGATAAAAAAAATAACACAACAGTCGTATTAGAGTACGAGGGAATCATTCAAGTAGCCAGGTCACAACCCTTAAACCAAACAAGGACCGGAGTTGTAACCTTTCACCCGAATAGAACTCCGTCTCTAAATCTTGTTGGTAAAGAAAGCATAATGAGCATGAGTGGGGTGCAATAAGACAATAAACGAAGAGGGGACAAAGAACTGCTCCGGAAGACAGGTTACAACCCTTAAACCAACAAGGATCGGGGTTGTAACCCTTCGTCTGAACAGAACTTAGCCCCTGATCTTTATTGTTAAAGTGACAAGCATGCGATCATGCTTGCAATATTCGAGCACTGAATCTACAACAATCAATCGCTCACGGCCAATCAGTGAATACGGCTTTCTACATTAACTAACTAGGGTTATCACAAGCCTAGTTACTAGCAATGTGCAGTGAGATATTCCTCCAAACAAGCCCTGCAGCTAATCCAGGTTATCTAGGCGACTTGGATTCATTAAGCAATGCCTCGTTCTCTTCCATGTATTAGTGAATTTAGACATGTGCCCTACTCGTCGGCAGGCTACAAGTCCAACAATGGTGGCCGAGAGAGATAACGGGATCGCCTATAACTGGGAAAATCTCAGACTACAGATTATCAGTTATTAGCCTTAGCCATTTACAGTAGGTACCCCTGACCGTGGTACTCAGGGATCCCTGTCCTAGACATGAGACAAAACATTACCGGTTCATTTTGTACAAACACAATCACCACGGTATCCAGGCCATTCAATCTTGTCATGACATGCTAGCCGTCGCTACAGCATTCGAGATATATATCATGACAAATTCACTGTCATGAGTGCGCTACGACGGGCCACTATCATGTCATGTCATTTATCAAAAGTGCACCACAACGGGTCACCATCGTGTCATGGAACATATTTAAAATTAACATTTAACCTGGTATAAGCATATATGCATAACTAAATATAAATAGGGTGCAAGAGCTGTGGAGGAATCATGCGGTCAGGAGACAGGGGCATGTGGCAAAAGTATTCAAGGCTCATGCGGCTCAGGGTGAGGGGTGCATGCGGCTCAGGGTGTGAGGGGCGTATGCGGCTCAGGAGAGACGGGGCATAACTTCCATTTACGAACTCTAAATGAGGTGCTCCAAAGATATTTGGAAAGGTAAGCAAAGATCTAAAACTTTAGTTTTAAGTTTTTGAATTCTGGCTAGAAAATAGCTAAACTTGGCAAAAAAAAACAGTCATTCTGTGCCTTTTTACGCCAAAAATTCAATTCTGCATAAAATACGTAAAGAGAAGGGTTCCAGCGTAAAAATTCACATTCAGGATACAATCCTGCGTAAAATACGCAAAACAGGGTTTTTGCGTAAAAATTTCGCATTCAGGATACGATCCTACATAAATTACGCATAAACAGGGTTCCCTGCATAAAATTTTGCATTCATGATACAATCCTGCGTAAAATACGATAAACATGGTTCCTGCGTAAAATTTCACATTCAGCGACATGAAACATTCAGAAAACTTGTTTTGGCCATAAAAACTTCATTTTAACTCGAAATGAGGTGAATAAAAACCAATTTCATACGAAATTCCGTGCTTTGCTCATGGAACTATTATTTTTCGAAAATAACAAGTTTTAGTAGATCAAAACCAAGAAAACTCCATGAACTCATGAAACCCTAAAGTTACAATGTAGATCTAGAAGAATCTATCCATAAAATCAAAAACTCCAAGTTCTAAAGAGGCTTATAATCATGTAATGAAGAAGGAACAAAAAACTTGAGATCCATCATGAAGCAAGTGCACTTGAATAGGGCTCTTGGGTGTAGGTGGAGAGGAGGTAAATGAGAAGAAGAATAGTTATTGAAGTGATAATAAGGAGAGAGAGAGAGAGTGGGATTAATAAATGGGAGGGTGGGGGTAGGTAGGGGTTGGTTCATAAATAAAACCAAACCAAGCCAAAACCAAACCGAACCAAGCAATAGAAAATGCCAAATAGACCAAGCAAGGAGTCATGCAATACGAGTCAAAATACGTAAGTAAACCAAAATACGTAATACGAACCACTGGTCATTACAGAGATCCATATAGTACCAATCCGTGATATACCGTGACAGCATTAGTAAATAATCTAAAAAGCAGGAATATAAGTCTAGCAAGTATAAAACGGTAAGAGAATGTACTCGCCTAATACCACTGAACAGCTGAATAAAAGATGGCCAATTGGAGCACAGAGTCTAGTTAGAGCAACACAGGTTATAAAAGAGTTCAATTTATATGATAATTAAAACTATAATGCAATCTACATGAGTCTAAATCAATCTAGGTCAAAGTCAACTCTTTGTCAATTTGGTCAACTATAAAGTCAAACTAGGTCAACTCTAGTCAATGTGGTCAAACTAGCTAGGGTTGGGTCACAATGGTCAACTCGTCTAGGTTAGTCAATTCTAGGTCTAAACAAACTAAGTCTATGCAAATCAAGTATCCAAGATAG